>CAJNJA010015749.1:0-11623 GCA_905231915.1 Symbiodinium necroappetens | reverse complement strand
TAGTAGAAGTAGTAGTAGTAGTAGTAGTAGTACTAGTACTAGTACTAGTACTAGTAGTACCAGTAGTAGTAGTAGTAGTAGTAGTGTAGTAGTGTAGTAGTAGTAGTAGTAGTAGTACTACTTCTATTACTATTACTACTGCTACTACTACTACTACTACGACGACTGCTACGACTGCTACGTACTGCTGCTACCACTGCTACTGCTGCTGCTCCTGCTCCTGTCCTTTTGCTGCTGCTGCTACTACTCCCACGTGCTTCTCCCGCATTCGATCTATTCCAGGATTCCGGGCAGCAAGTCAGTGTCCCGCGAAGCCCGCTTCAGTTGCGCAGCGACGACGTGTGCTGCAGGCCCGTCTCAAGCCAGAGCCGTCTCAGCTCGATAGCCACCACGCAGCAAGACGTTCTGGGGATTGAGCGCATAATTGTCTTCCGAACTTCAAGTTGTGAAGCACATTTTGACTACTGCCAACAGTTTCAACATGTTCAGCGTCGTTCCGACAGTGTGCACTTTCCGCTGGGCTTCGAGCTTCGAGTTAATGAATGAATCCTGGCGCCTGCGAGCTAGCTTTGAGCAGTGTTGGCTCATTCTGCACAGATGCTACAGTGGCAGATTAGCAGGGTGCCAATCTAAGGTCCAAATTGCGATCGTGGCAGCTTTGCATCCATTCTGCATTACAACATGATGAGGACTGACCTCGGGACAGAAATTATTGGCAGTACATCTATCACGGCTGGTCTGATTGCAGTAACAGCCCTCACGCCGCAGACTGCCATAAGTTTGGCAATTGTGCAGGGACGCTGCGTCCTGAACAGTGGCAATTCACTGCAACCCCACGGCATGCAGCCAGTAAGCGGGACTGACAGCAAATGCCTCGAGGACCTGCGCTGGGGCATGTAGCGTAATCATGTCTTGATTGCATCGCCAAGCTTTAAGCTCCTCTATAACATGTTTACATACCTTTACCCACCCCAGCCTTCTCCTGTGAAGCCGAAAGCCTTATTGTTCGTTGGCCTGAAGCTGTAAACCAAGAAAGATAGGTCGCGGTTGTAGGCAGTCTTCCGAAGTTTGTTGCATGCAGACGGAAGTGCAAGCAACACTGCACTGCGCCATGTAGAACATACACAATGTACTTCTGCGGGCAGCCGGCATGGGAATGCACGAGGTAGCCCTTCTTAGAATTCACCGCCGACACAAGCACCGAATGGTGCTGCAGATGTCTTAGTCGGCGTTGACCCGTGCTACACCAGAACATGCAACGCAGTAAGGCCAAAGCACCTTGAGTGCTGCAGCCCTGCGAAGGTTTGTTCAGGCATGGTGTTGGGTCAGTATGCAAGCGCAGAAAAGATCCCCTGGAGCGAGCTTGCATGACCATATGGTAGCATCCTCCTCTCAATCCCTGTTAGTTTTATTGTCACTTCAACAGTCTACCACGACTTCGGCCGAGTCATGCATCAGCATGCGCATGGTAAGTAGCAGTCCGTTTCCGGCCTGTATCCCAAGCGTGTCTCCCACAAGACGAAGCTGACACAAGTGCGATGAGTCGCTTGAAAGCTTGATTCCAGGTGGATCTCAAGCCGGGTGCGGGGAAGACACCCTGTGGCCTCGTCAAGCCTGCTCCGGGACTGCAGCTGGTTCAGGGTGTTGAACTCAGGCAGAAGTTGTAGCTAGATCGCAACGTAAAGGCAGAAATGTCTTTCAGGTGTTCCTCCTACGGTATTCGACGCTTCACCACAGCATAAGAGTCGTTTCCTGGGACCACCAAGGAGCTCCACCTACCGTCAGGTACCATCGTGCGTCGGGGCCTGGGAACATCAAGCTGGCTCATTTAGGTGACTCACTTCAGTGTTTGGTGATTGGTATTTTGTTGTTGGTGGTCATGGTTGTTAGGTGTTGGGTTGGTTTGGACTGTACTGAGCTGCTGAGCGTCACGTGCAAAGGATCGTTATAGTCGCTCAGAGTTATCCAGACTTACCCAGATCTTGCCTGGTGCGAGCCTGTGAGAGTCGAGCTTGCGCAACACAGCCTATAGCTTAGCAGAGGCTAGGCGGTAAACTGGCCGATCCACTCAGACTTTAAGCAAGGCACACTGTGATTTGCGACCCGGCTGGCACGGGAGCACTCACCTCTCACTTCATTGTACGGGCATGAAAACTGGCATTTCAACATGGCAGTACGAGGGAAGACCACCAGACCGCTTTTCAGTCGCGGCTGACTGCTCTGCCAGGTTCCACGAACGCCATCCTCCGATATTTAGTTTTTGCCCCGGTCGGCAAGTGAGAGGTTCCAGTCCGTTAGCGTTTGCTGTCGGGCTCCGGGGTTGCATTGGCATGCGCGTAGAGGGGATTTGTGCATTAGTTTGCCTTGCGCTGGCATGCACTTTGCAGTCCTGGTTCAATTTTCCGCGGCCCGTACGATTCCACAGAGTCTGGTGTTCTCATTACATACATTTCGTTGATGGATTCTGTTACCACCTGTATGTCTTTTCAGTTCAGAATCCTGCTTATGCAACAGAGCGAGGCATGTTGCCCCTGGAAGCTGTTTACAATGTTTATTTTTTTCATGACACAAACTTCGGCGATCTGGGTCCTGCAGTCATTGTCTGAGGTTTCAACCTATTGAGACTTCAGGCTCCTTCGCAATTGCCCAGCTTCAGAACGGGTTTGGTCATCATAAGACTGCAAGCTCCAGCCAGAAAGCATCAGGCCCAGTGGAGAGACTCCGGTTGGCCTGGCTCGTTTGTCCGCATGTGCCAGTAGTGTTGCAAAAACGCAAGTCCGCCTCGGGCCAACTGCTAGGCCGCATGGGACGAAGGTTTGCCAATGTCTGACTTGCTTAAACACTTCCCTGGCCGTGCTTCGTGCTTCAAGCTTTCGGGGCAGTGAGCGAATCTTCAATGTTTTTGCCATGGAGTAGGCGGAATTAAGTGCGGGTGCCTCGATTGAATTTATTGGGACGATGAAGCGTGTCAATGCATGCATGAGGCTTCAGCAAGAGCTGGCCTTATGCAGGTGTGCCACCAGCACTTTGTGTGTGAAGCCGACGTTTCGCGGTAGTGGGTCACACTTTCGCAGCCGCTTGCCACAGGGTGATAGTGAGGGTCGCGATCGGGAATATACATCGTTGACTGTTGCTACGGGATTCATCATAAAAATACGACTGGGTATGTCCATTTGGCCTTCTCGCCCCGGCAACCCACATCACCTTGCACTTTAGACTTACAGCCTGTTCCAACACAGTATCAAAAGTCAGCCCTTGCAGCGAAGGCTTCTTTTCTCAGCCCAGAACCACGTTCGCAATGTTGGACTTCGGCGCTGTCTTCACCTTTCGCCTCAACGAAGTGGTTTGCCCGTGCTTTGCTTTGGATCTGTTCCCGTCCTCGTGTCCAGCTCGCAGCTTCCTGCATTGCATGATCGGGTAATCCAGTACCCGAACCTGCGTGAGACAGGCAGCTTTCTGTGGCCTTCGGCAATTTGATCCCATGCTGCACTTCTGGCAAGTCTAAGCCAGCTGCCATCGTTTGAGGTTGGTGCTGTGCATACTCAGGACGCGTTCGAAAGAGGAGACGTTCGGTGCATACCACCGGCTTTGTCCCATAAGGACTGGGTTGGGGTCGCTCTGGCAAACTCCGAGAAAGGTATCCCGCTTTCTCCGAAGCTGTCGGCTCAGGCTCAGGCTCAGGAAGTCCCAGGCAGTCCCAAGTTGAATGGATGCAAGTAACTGCAAGTACTGACTTTTTGGCCAACCCTATGTGGAGATAGATAGGTTGTGTGTTGGCATTAGGCAAACCAGTGTATACCGTGTCTCAACCCACCTGGCTTTCGAGTTAAGCGCTTATCGTTCAAAGAGGAAGTGTCTTTAGCTTTAGCTTAAGTTTTTGTACAGTGAATGGCTTGTGCCCCTGCCGAGAAGTGCCGGAACGCTGCAATGTTCCATTTCTTTCGCATTCTCATGCGTGCTTCCTTTGCGGTTGCGGTCACAGACCTTCCGGAGTTCCGAGAACCCTGCAAGCCCCGTGTGGTGCTGAAGGCTCTACAGCACCTTCGCGGTTTTGACCTGACCTCGGCTACCCTTTGTGATGACTGTGACCAGACTTTGCCGCGCAATGACTCAGACGTGCTTGTAGCTCTCCATGACATTTGCTGTGGTTGCTTTTCTGGCTATACCGCCCTCTTGGCAAACTTGCACGCCCACATGTTGAGTTTGAAGGCAGATCTGCAAACAGACTACCACAAGCTGTTAAATGTCACTGAGACCATATGGAACCACCGTGTCAAACTGCGTCGTGGGCCTGGCTACGGGAAAGCTCGAAGGGCTTTGCACGAACTGTTTGGGGGCGCTCAGACGAGGCTGTGGCACACCGGGCATATAGCACTCAGCATCATCGACGGATCAGCCACTGCATACTCGCCCAGTACTGTTGCACTTGACATTTACCTCCACTTCAAACGGGCAGAAACTGAACCTGCCTACGATCTGCTGGTGCAAAGCCAAAACCTTTGCTTGCCAAATGTGTTTCAAAGCAAGTGTGAGCAGAAGCATTTACCCATCTTCGAAAACTTTCCAGCTGTGGCCGGGCCGGGCCAAGAAGGCTTCATGCTAGACTTCCTCGGTGTGTCGATGCCCATCCACGTCGACTGCGAGCACTCCTCACTTCACTTGTTTGCGCCAGGCAGATCCATGCCATGTGAGTATCTGAAGTCAGGGAAAACTCTTCCCCGGACATGGCCGATGCTCGATGAAGAGTATTTGGAGTGGGCGGACAGCCTGACCGTTGCTTTCCGAGCAGCAAAAGCTGCTCGCCCATTCCGAATGGCAGAGCTGGGCAGTGGGGCCTTTGGAATTTGGGCGATGCGTGCAGCAAAGGCCTTTGCGAAATTTGCAGCGCCCGACGTCCCCTGCATGCTGTTGCTTGTGGAACCTTTTGCAATGGGAGATGGATCTGAGTTGCAGACACATGTGGCAATGAACTTACCGCCTGGGCGCTGTGAGTTCGCAGTGCACACTGATCTTCTGGAAACTGGAGCACAGCTGAAGACTTTGCTAGGCAATACAGAAACCTGGGACCTGGTTGACATTGACATCGAAGGCGCCGAGATGACCTTGCTGCCGGACATGTTCAGCTGGTTGTCCATGCGAGTTCGGAGGTTGCACATTTCGACACATTCTCGAGAGATTCATTGGACGCTCCTAGAGTTGATGCAACGCAGCTGGCATGTTGCAGCGCACTACCCAACGCAGACTGCGATCGGCCTCCGAGACCTGGGTTTGGGGGAGTTCATGACAATGGACGGCCACATCAGTGCCGTGACGCGCTCCCCGCTCCTCGCCGGGCCTCCCGGATGGTCATGAGAGTCAGATCTCAAGTAGTAAGCAGTCTGCGGTACCAGTACACCGGTACACCCTGTGCCGGCTGTTGTCATTGGCATCCTGCTACGTACATAGTCACAGTCGGTCTTCCAAAACCGAGTTTCATTCAGAGGACTTTCGGGGAGAGCATTGCACCAGTATTTTATAATCGTTCCCAGTAACATAAAACCCCTCATCTAAAAACCCCTGGCCCCGGGATTTTGCGGTTTCGGGCCCACAATTGAAAGTTAAATTAAAAGCATTATGGGGGCCTGAAATTGTATTTGTTTTAATATAGAGCCAAGTTTTCAGCAGTACTAATCAAACCGAAAAGACGAGAGCTGCGCGGTGTTTTCTGGCAAGCAACAGCCATCTACAGTGTGCACTTCCCTACTGCCAGTGCCAGGACCCGCAGCAAAAGATGCTACTTCTGAGTGGCCCCGGTGCCCGGAGATGGGGCCACGGTGCCGCCATGTGCCGCCTTTGAGGGCTTCACAAAGTTGGAGCCATACGGCGTCCTGCTTGGCGTCTGACCTTGCTAAACCTCACACAACAACTGGATGCAGAAGTGATCGATGAGGGGAAGATGTACATACAGAGTCTGTATTGCACTGTATTGTTCATTGCAGCGGCCGCATCTTCGTGCTCTATAGCTGCATGCTTTGAGCAATGGTCGACAAGAGCTCGGTATGTTTGTCATGCCGGGACATGTAGACCGTGGGCACTGCGTCCTGGCATGCCTGTCCGCATTCACGGGCGTCCATAGCCAGAGCTCTGAAACCCAGAGGCTGAAGCCCATAACTTACAAATCAGGCGCGAACAGTCCGCATCATTCTGCATACTGGATTCAAGGCCCGTGGTCCACAAGGGCCTATCATGGCCGATCATCGAGCCGATGTACTCAAAGGGAACCAGATACTTGTAACGATTGGTTGGCTGCCATGACGCATGTCGAAAGCAGCAGGAACGCATTGATCGGGGGAGAGGAGTGTTGAGTATGAGATGCCTGCCACATGTTACTGACATGAAGCAGGCCAGCAAGTTGAATCGCACATAGTCGTACTGGGGCCTTGCAAGTGCATAGCTTCAGGGATTGTCAGTGGCGACTCAGCGGCCTATAGTCCTCATGAATAATAGGCTACACCCCTTTGCTGCCAGGGCTGCTGGGGAACGACTTCATTGAGTCAGGCCGACCCAGGGCTGGGAGGATGAGCCGGCCGAACCCCGATCTGAAAGCACGACCTCCGATCCCGAAATCCTTGAAGGCTTCAGGTCCACAACTTCGAAGCCGGACTCAGAACCTCACTTAGCCGGTCCGCAGGCCACAATGCCACGGGGCAAGTGATTTTCGCAGGGTCAAGACCATTGCTGCCGCGTTCAGGCATCTCCCGCTGTCTTTGAATCGTTGTTAACCCAGACATGGAGGCCACTGTGGCCATACCCTCAAGCTCCTTTCTGTAAGTGCGGCTTGTTCCGATGAGCGACTTTCCAGGCCAAGTCGATTGCTGGCTCGACTGGACCATGCAGTGCTCTGAGCGTTATGTGGCCATTGCAGTGGATTTGGGCCCAGGTGCTGACGGGCTAGGGGCTTGCAGCAGAAGACATACAACCTTGAAAGGCGGCATGTTGAGTTTGTCAGGCCCAATTCAGATACATTGCTGCTTGCGGGCCGGGACCTCTAAGCCACGAGGATGGAAGTCGAGCACCTCCTCCTAGAGAGCAGTGTCGGGTCCCAAGCCTTCGATGCTTCATCGGTTGGAGCAGCGGTTTTAATAGCGTGCAATCGGAGCTAAGTTTCACACGAACCACGGCACCCGATGCCAAGGACTGTGCGGACATCTTGGCAATACTGGAGGCAACTCACCGGAAGCCCGACGACCGTCCTCAGGGCACCTTTGAACTTGGAAAGGGTGCTTGAGGTAGGCAGCGCAGACATCACGCCGCAATGGCAGGCTCATCTGAAGAGCCGAACTTTCATGGTCGGCGAGGGGCCTCGGCGCAAGCATCGAATCTGCGGGGTCTTTTTTTTTGCACTTGCCCCTGTGCGAAATCTTGTGCAGCGAGGGATGCCCGAGAGCAACACATCAGTCAGGATGCACATTTAGCAAGTTGGAGATGTCGGCACGTCTTGTTCTGCAGCCGTCTGCCAAGCCCCCTGCCACCCTGCTTGTGGAGCCGAACTTGATCGTCCAGGCTTCTGGGATCCTGTTTGAAACCGATTCGCGATTGGCGCCCGGAATTTGTCATAGACGATCCTGGCTATTGTAATGGAAGCGTCTGCAAGCACCACTTCCCATTGACGAAACTGTAGACATTGTGCAAGCGTAGCCAAAAGCGAGCTTGTATGTAGCGACAACGCAATTCCCAGCATGTCTTGAGGATGCCCACATTGGGCCAATCTTAGCTAGATGGAGGGATGGATGGATGGATGTCGGCCACAGGTTGACCCCATCCAACCTGACCCCGCTCTGTGAAGAGACCGCTCAAGGTCAGAACAAGGCCAAAGTTCAGCAAGATTGCGGGTTTTACCAGTCCGCTAGGACCAACAAGAAGCAGGAACAAGCCCTTCCCTCTGGTGCTTGCTGTGTTTTACCAGGTATAGGTTTTACACAAGTGTCCTTCGTGGTGTTTGTCGCAGTTTCCGTGCCCTGCCAGGGGCATCTCCGACAGCATGTACATGGATCACGGCGAGTCGTTGCTCGACGGATTGACGAAGATGTGATCCGCGTTGGTATAGGATGCCACAGCGAGCAAAACCATGTGACGACCACTGCGCTTGACTTATTCTTGAGACTCCGCAGTTTCTATAAGGCGCCTGGGGCGCTTGGCTTTCCAGTCCGAAGCGTCTCCTCGGATTGTAGTCGCCTCTCCTAGGATCTACCGAATCATCCCGCCGAAGCCGGAGATCGTTCCAAGGACCGCTCAAAACCAAGTCCCTGAGTCAAAGCAGGCCCTTGTGTCACTCTTTCTCTCTCTCTCTCTCTATATATATATATATATCATACCTATATATCTTATATATATATATAATTATATATGTATATATCTATATATCTATATATTATACTTGTATACATATATATATATATTTATATTTATTTATTTATTTATGTATTTATGTGTGTGTGTGTGTATATATATATATACGGAAGGTACCCCCCCCCATGAACTACAGACCCTCGTTTTGCATTGTAAATACCGTCTCAAACCAAACCCCATTTCAATAGAACGTGCCAGACAACTCGTTCAGGTTTGACGCCAGCACGCACTCCACGCCAACACTGTGCTCTTCCAATCAAGAACAACTTTCACTAGGGAAATCAAAAAACCAACCAATCTTTTGGGAAACGATACGGCCAAAGTCCTAAACTAGTTTTTGGGTGTTTTCCCTAGAAAAAGTTGGTTTTGGACCGACAAACTAACTTTATTCCTAGGAAGAAATGGTTTTGGATCGGAAAACCAACTTTTTAACCATCTTTTTCCAGCGAAAATTTTTCGTAGGAAAAAGATGGTTTTGGGCCGGAAAACCTTTTGATTCCTAGGAAAAAGCAAAAAACACAAACACAATCCTTTGGGAAACTATGCGGCCACAGACCAAACAGATGATTTTGTTGATTTTTTTGGAAACAATTGATTTCCCATACCACAACCATCTTTTTCCTAGAAAAAAAGATGGTTTTGCACAGGAAAACCGATCTTTTCCTAGCAAGAAAAGGTTTTGAGCCGAAATATCAAGTTTTCCTAGGAAACAGATGGTTCTTCGGTTCAATACCAATCCTGAAAGGGGAAAGCCAAAAACCTGTCTTTTGGTCTTTGGCCGTGTAGTTTCCCAAAAGACTCTGTTTTTGTTGGTTTTTTCCTCGGAGAACGTGGAGAACGTTGGTTTTCCGGTCCAAAACCATTTTTTTCCTAGGAAAAAGTTGGTTTTCCCATCCAAAACCATTCTTTTCTAGGAAAATTTGGTTCTTCGGTCCAAAGACAATTTTTTTCTTGGCAGAAAGTGTGCATTTGATGTGGTGCTTGTGCACGTGACGAACTAGTGTTGCCAGTAAGGTTCGAGTGTCGTTATTATTGGAATTCGATGTAATAAGCGGGACATTGGTGAATAAAGAGATAGTATTGCAGGTTTAACACAGACCAGGACCCAGAAAGGGTTATCACAGCTACCACTACGACTTCTTCTAGCTGACTAAGGTTGCAAATTACATAAGAGAAACATCGGGTCAGATCATGGGTGGTACGAAGCCTTCTATGCACGGCCTTAGGGCTGCTGTCAGGGCGGTCACCATTGAGAGACGGGCGAATGACAAGGATAGGGTTAGGGTTGATGTTGTTTGGACTTTGGAGTCAGTTAACGATCCTCGTCATTATGTTGGTATCTGGTACAGGCTTATAACCTTCGGGTTAGCATGTGTATATACACACAGATGTACATACAGGCAGACGGGCAAGTTCGACATGATCATACATTACAATGGGAAAGCGGGTGCCATACACAAATACTGAGGGAAACAAAAAATCTTGGTATCATCCCAAAAAAGCTGTGGGCCATCATTTGGGCAACACCAGAGCGAAGACAGCAAGGATCGTGGTTCTTAGTGGATATCGTTTTGTGTAGTTTAATATCAGCATGAATCATGAATCGGACGGCTGCCGTTGGAGTAAATGTTTGGGCAGTATTTAGCTTACTTCTATGAATATGAACAGTAAGTCGTATTCGGGATGCCATGACTTTTTCCGGGGACTTGAAGGCTCGTGTTAAGGATCTCACAGTTACATCTGGATTAAATATTTCTCTTGAGGCCATTATTTGAGTTGCTGTTCAAGGAAGTATCGGGTAGAGTACGAAGGTTACCAATGGGAACAACCTAGGGGTAATATTAAGTTTGCGAATAAGGTCCATCTTGGAGTCAGATCCAATACATGTCGACATGGCATTCTAATCATACGAACTAAGACGTGAAGCTTCAAGGCATCTTTTTTAGGGTGAACATGAAATCGAAGACTACTGTCACCATAGGCCAATGTAAGGCCTAATGGCATTGGTAGTCACGGTAGTCTTAGGGATACTGTTGTTCAGGAATAGGAGTCAGTCAATGCTCACGGTCATTCGTACGTTAGCTGGTGCACTGATCTGAGACTACAGTGAAGGCTATGTTGGTAGTCACTTCTCGGGGCCGAAATGATTTTCATCGCAAGAGAAATCATCTCTCGGAGTATCTGCGTGAAGGGTCGCAAGAACTGAGAATGAAGGCAGTTGCCGATATACATATGATGTCCCCTCGGAGCTTCAAAACTAAACCTGGATCATACACCAGAAACCTAAACGTAGGAGGATTGGTGGCGCTGTCGCGGCACCTTGCGGTATTTTTTTTGGGGGTTAGCATACGTATGTATATATATATATATCTCTCTCTCTCTCTCTCTCCTTTGAAGTTTAGGGCCTGTTACTTTGCGCAGCGTTTCAAGTTCTCTAGTTTGCACGCTCGTTCCTACCACATGCAGCAGATCAGCACTGAAGTCATATACGGGGACCACAATGGCAAGCCAAGCAAAGTATGTTGGCTGTTCCAATCACAAGGCACTCAAGCCTCTGAATTGATTGATTGAAAGCTTCCCAAGCTCGGACACTGTTTGCTGCAGGCCCCCGATGCACAAGTCGAAGTATTCACCGCTCCAGCCGCCCTCGTGCACCACCTTCGCGACGAGTGGAACGTTCTCATCCCAGTGGATTTCACACCATTATTTCGGCTTACTGTATCGGTAGATGTAAAATGGCACGTAGAAGACATGCAGCAGACAAGACACACGGGAAGCTTGCACGCAGGCTCACCCGCGAGCACTTGCCTAATATTCGTGTCGTTGAATCACCAAAGGAGACTTTGCATCTGAGGACCTGCCCGATGGTAGCCAACGTCGCTGGCGACTTGGGAGACTCTCAACTCGATTATGGTTTTGACTGCTTTGGCAAGTCCGGGAAGAATCGGGAAGAGAAAGAGGACAGGAGAAGGACGAAGAGAGAAAGACATCCTGTTGATTCCAAACCCTTTGCAAGCAGGCAGGCAAGCGTGCCTGCGGGTGCGTGGCTGAGTGTCGTGTGTGTGTCGTGCGCGCGCGCGGGTGTGTGTGTGTGTGTGTGTGCGTGCGTGTGCGTGCGTGTGCGTGTGCGTGTGCGTGTGCGTGTGCGTGTGCGTGTGCGTGTGCGTGTGCGTGTGCGTGTGCGTGTGCGTGCGCGTGCGCGTGTGCGTGTGCGTGTGCGTGTGCGTGTGCGTGT
>CAJNJA010015747.1:0-10351 GCA_905231915.1 Symbiodinium necroappetens | reverse complement strand
AGGGCTTAGGGGGTTAGGGTTGAGGGTTTTGGGTAGCGTTTACAATGCTTGACGATGGCGTCTTGTTTGTAAATAGACATAGAGTGTTACACAGGTGTCGTGGCTTTATACCCTTAGGTCTTCGGGGTCGTATGCCAAGCCCCACGCTGTACACCTCAGGCCTAAACCCTAAACCCTAAACCCTAGACCCCAAACCCTAAACCCTAAACCCTAAAGTTAAGGGTTGGCTCGTAAAGCCTTGAACTTCCTGGAGCCCGAAGCTTATGGGCCCCGAAGCAAGCCTAAACCAAGTCCTAACAGGGTTTAGGGTCTAGGGTTTGAGGGTTTAGGGCTTGGGGTTTAGCCGTTAGGGCTTTGGGCTTAGGGTTCAGGGTCCGAACAGTTGCTTGTTAAACCAATATCCTCCTAAACCCGTCAACGAACGATTCAAAAAGACAACCCCAAACTTGACCCCCAGTGGACCCCCCAAGCCCCAGAATTGAGGTACGTTCTTCAACTGAGAGGTATTGGGGGCTCCGACAAACCCTAAACCCTGACCCCTAGCCCCTAAACCCTAACCCACCCCCCAAAAGAAAACACCAAACCCTAAACCCTAAAGCCGAAACCCTAAACCCTAAACCCTAAACCCTGCAACCCCCCCGAAAAAGCTCAATCCGAGGACACATGGCTCCAGTCCCAAGCCGCTCTGCAAGGGCTCGGAAGCCTTGAAGCTTCGACTTCCACTAAGCAGTGCAGGGTTTCGGCTTTTAGGGTTTAGGGTTTACGGTTTAGGGTTTTGGGTTTAGGGTTTAGGGTTTATAGGGTTTAGGGTTTAGGGTGGAGGATCATTGGACCTAGCAAGCAGGGTTGTAAACAAGGTAGCTATATTCAAAGCTACTTATAACCTCAAGTAAGCTACTTAGAACCTTACTACTATAATAAGTCCCATGATCCTCCAGGTAGTCATTGCATGGCTTCGGGTTGAGGGTTTCGCTTCACATTCTTCGAGGCTACAGGAGATGTCAAGGATTGATTAGGCTTCAGGGTTTGCGGCTTAGGGCTCACTTTATAAGCTAGCATTTTTCTAGGGATGCGGGTATACTTTAGTTTTCTGCTGCAAGCTGCTTCCTTTGTTTACAGTAAAACCTGATTAGACAACTCTGAGTGAAAACCTTCAATAGGCACAAGAACTTAACTAACTAACACACACACACACACGGAGCTTTCCGCATCAGCTTTTTCACCTGCCATGTCGAAGTAAGGACCCGAACGCCGGCGAGTCTGGAAGGGCTTTCGAGATGCGCGGGGAAGGTGTGTGGACACTGTGCTTTCCGGTTTAGGGTTTTGGGTTTCAGGTCCAGGGAACACTGTACTTTCCAGTTTGGGTTTGGGAGCCAAGCAATTTAAAAGTCTGCAGATGCGTACATCTACGAGTTTACAGTTCATTGACAGGGCCCCGAAGACCTGTAATTTGCTACTTACACACTGTATCTGCGAAGTCCAATTTGTTTGATGGTATTGGCTTGGATTTTTTGGCTGGCTCCGTTTTAGCTCGTTGTAAGTTGTGTATGGGTGGTCTCGGGGTGGGCATGTCTTTACACTACACCGCGCTGTTCAGCGCGCGACCCTTCGAGCACACCCTGAACCCTAAAACCGAAAACTTGAACCCCTAAGCCCCAGACCCGAAACACTTAGCCCTTTACCCTTAACCCTATACCCTGAACCCTAAGCCCTGATCGCTAAACCCTAAACCCTAACCTAAACCCTAAACACTAAACCCCAGACCTTAAACCCTAAACCCCAAGCCCCACAGCCTAAACGGGCTACTCCTCACCATCCAGGCCTGCGGGCAATGGTGACGCAAGCCACGGAGAACTTGGAGAACCGCCGTGACAGTCTTAGCACTCCTTCAGGGATAGGCAAAAGGGTCTATAGGGTGTAGGGTTTCAGCGTTTCAGGGTTTCAGGGTTTTGGGGCTTTAGGGTTTTCGGTATTAAGGTTTAGGCCTTTAGGGTTGAGGGTTTCAGGGCCTAATTCCACCCTAAACCCAGCACATTGAATTCAAGTCTTAAATCCCGTGGCCGGCTTTACATTCCGCTTCTGCGACTTACTTCAATCTACCATACCCTTCCTTGCTGTAAGAGTTTGAACACATTCGTTGTTCATTAAGACCGTGCAGCCAAATCGTAGGTTGTAGGAAGTTACGGTATAAAGCAAGCCCTTATCAAAGCACCGCGACAAAATTCTCTAAAAGCTCATACTTCTCGACACCCTAGACTCAAATAATCCCAAACCTTACAGCCCAAGTCCTAAATCACAAACACTTGACTTTAAATCCTGCACCCTACATCGTAAGTTCTAAACCCTAAAGCCCAATCCCGGAATCCTAAACCCTAGACCCTAAGCTCTAAACCCTAAACCCTAATCTCTAGACCCCGAACCCTAAATGAGCGCTTCGAGGTGACAGCCGCGTCGTCCCGAACCCGGAGATCCACCGGCTTCTAGAGAAGATCAAGGAGCAGGACAGCGGGTTTAGGGTTTTGGGGTTCGGGGTTTAGGGTTTCAGGGTTTGGGGTTTTAGAGCTTTAGCGCTTGAGGGGTTTAGGGTTTGCGGGTTAGGAGGCTCTTTTTGATCTGTCTTTATGCTCTAAGCTTGGGTCCCCTTTTAAGGGACTAAAGGGAACCAGAATGGTTTCTATAGGGTTTCTATAAGGGTACTCCTATAAGGGTTCAGAGGGGTGGTTCTCTAAAGTAGGGTCACTTTTAGGGCACTTTTTTTTTTTTTTATGAGGGTGCCGTGCTACATTGGGCACCAAAAAAGGGAACCTAGTTTAAAGCACTTCGCATCTACATTTATGTATGTATGTATGTATGTATATATACATATGCATATGCATATGCATATGCATATGCATATACATATACATATACATATACATATACATATACGTGTAACAATACATATACATAAGCATATACAAATACATATACATACACATACACATATACACACATATACACACATATACATATACATATACATATACATATACATATACATATACATATACATATACATATACATATACATATACATATAAATATACATATACATATGTATGCATACATATATATATATGTTTATATTTATATAAAATGTATGCCTAAATCAGTAAGCTAGTATGCACATGAATGACTGGCTGAATGGATGCATCAGTTAACTAGTTAGGCGGAATGAAGGAATGCATCAATGAGTGAATGAATGGATGCGTGGATGGATGGCTGGCTGGCTGGATGGATGGATGCATGGATGGATGGATGCATGGACGGATGGAATGAATGAATGAGTGAGTGAATGAATGAATGGAGAGTGAATGGATAGTTGGATGGATGGATAGATGGATGGATGGATGGGTGGATGGAGGGAATGGAATGAATTGAAATGGAATGGAAGTGAATTGAGTGAATGAGTGAGCGAGTGAACGAATGAAGGAATGAATGAAGGAGTGAGTGAGTGAGTGAGTGAGTGAGTGAGTGAGTGAGTGTCTGTGTGTGAGTGAGTGAGTGAGTGAGTGAGTGAGTGAGTGAGTGAGTGAGTGAGTGAGTGAGTGTAGGTATGTCTTTGTATGTGTACATCCGTATATCTGTATTATTATTGTTGTTATTCTTATTATTACTATTATTATCATAATAATTATTATATATTATATATACATATGTATGTATGTATGTATGTATGTATGTACGTACATATAATATATTGTCTACATATACACATACACCACAGGTTGTATTCACTGGGTTTAAAGCGCTGTTTTGCATAGCCATAGAGACCCCGAGCCCCAAACCCCGAACCCCAAACCCTAAAGGGTTTAGCGTTTAGGGTTTAGGGTTTAAACCCCGAACCCCGAACCCTAAACGCTAAATCCCCGAACTCTAACATCTAAACCCTGCAGCCCAAACCCCCGAACCAAAAGCCCGGTATCCTGAACCCTAAACCCCCAAACCCTAAACCCTACTGTACATGCTAACCTCCGAACTTCCTGAACCCCAAAACCCCAAACCCGAGCAGGACACCGCCTCCCAGATGAACTCACCAGCAATCGAGAAGGGCATCTGGCCGAAGTTCCGCCTCCAATGCCAGCGTCCCTGGGTTCTGATCTGAGAGCTTAGGGAATTTAGGGTCAGGGTTCAGTGTTTAGGGTTTCGGGTTTAGGGCTTCGGGTTCTTACAGGCTTTTAACGGTTGTTAGAAGGTTTCGTACGTTTCTTTGTAAAAGGAGATTTCTCTAAGGTCTATATATACAGGGTTCGAAGAGCTTCAATGGTCGGTTTTGTCTGCTTTGTCAAAGACCTTAGGTTAGGTACCAACGACATATATATATATGATTATGCATGTATGTATATGTATATATACATATATGTATATATATCTATCTTTAAGTATGTGTGTGTACATACACGAACTATTTTAGTTACATATAAGTGCATACATACACATACATCCACATCGACACATACATATACATCCGCATATACATGTACACGTACATTGGACATGTATATGTACATGTACACAAGTACATATACGTTATACAGACACAGACATGCATGCATACATACGTACATATATATATATATATTTATGCATGTTCACTAGGTGTGGTATCGTTAACTTACCTACCTGGATTATACTACAGGAAGGTATCACATCGGGAATGCTTAGAAGGTTAAACCGAGGGTTAACCTCATGGCTAGACTGAGTGGGTTCTATGGATAGCATAGCAGCTTGGGTCAGGATCGTCTTAAACCGAGGATATTTTAGCCCTAATCTGGGTCAGGATCCTCCAAATCGGAATAATTATAGGGTCAAATCTGTGGTAGAACTGCTGCCTTTACCAAGATGTTTCGAAGCGCGGAAGAATGCTTTGCACAAGTCATATTCCAGATGCCCCACCACATGTCAGGATCGAAGTATGTTCCTGTAGCAGACAAGCCGTATACCGTATACTCCATACAATTCGACAGCGATTCCCTGACTGGTCAGAAGATCTTGTACGGGTGGGCAGCAGTGGCTCATTAATTACGACTCAACAGGGGAATTCTCAGATCTTGTGCTTTTCCTGATTTTCCTTATCTAAATGCTTTATCTGTAAGGTACTCCACAGGGTTATTCTATAAGGCAAATGTAGGCTAGAAGGTATTCTGTAAAGTGTTCTATAGGCTATGGGGCATTCAAACATGTATACATGAGGTATGTAGGGAGTGTTCTATAAGGTATCACCTATCGATTTCCATATGCAGTTCGTCAAGGTTTGCAGAAAGGGGTATGCTGTAAGGTGCTGTAGAAGGCTATTCTCCTGGATTCGTGATTTCCTTCATGGAAACGAACTTGGTAGATGGGTTTTCATTTCAGGGTATCTCTCTCTCTCTCTGTATGTATGTATGTTTGTGTGTATGTATGCATGTATGTATGTATGTATGTATGTATGTATGTATGTGTGCGTGCTGTACACTATCGCGTAAGGCCTTCCTACAAAATAGCACAAGAGACACGTCACGTTAGACACAAAGATTCCTGACACACACACATATATATATATTATACACATGTGTGTGTACATACCTATACATGTATGTATGTATATGTAGAAGAATAGATGTCCACATAGGTACGTCTATACATATGCGTGTATGTGTATATATGTATATATGTATATATATATATGCACACATGTGTGTATCTAGAATGGGGAAGTTCCGCAACAGCGATCCTAAAACCCAGGTCTCGTCGGAGCAGTGTGGTTCGAATGTTTCATTTCCGTGGCGATCGTGTTGAACTCGGCACTGATGGGCGTCGAGAGCCAGTGCCTGCGCTCTTGATTTACCGTAATGTTGGGGAGGGGTGTCGGAATAAGCAGTGATACTATACCCTTATTGTCTTCAATATAATTATCGCAGAATATCGCCCGTTAAGGCCCCCAGAGAAGCGTGAAAACCAAAGGGTCCGACAGGTTTTAGAGTTCTTTGACAAGAACGCAGGTTGGCCTTAAATGGCCAAGAACTGTCGTTCGCCGGTGCTGCCGAGATAGTCTTTCTGATCATCTATACTGCAGAGATCGTTGTCCGCTTGATAGCACAGCAGTGGGCTTGTTGGAGGGATTGGTGGTTTCTCTTCGATTTTTCCTTGGTGCTCTGTGCCATAGCAGAACAGTTAGTGCTTGCTTCTACCGGGGAGTCGGCCGACACGATCATGATCCTGCGGCTTTTGCGCTTGATTCGACTGGTCCGGAGTTTCCGCATGATCAAGCAGATTCGATCGGTCTGGCGGCTTGTTTATGGGCTGGTGACCTGTGGTGAGACCATGTGCTCCACCTTTGCCTTGCTTGGCTTGGTCATCTATGTCTTCGGCGTGCTTGGTGTCGAGGTCATCGCAGGCAACGCGGAACTCCTGTCTAACTCCAAGACAGCCAGTATCATCACAAACCATTTTTCTTCACTGGGCATGACCATGGCGACGCTGACGCAGTTCGTTACCATGGACTCCATTGCTGCAGTCTACACACCACTCACTTTGGAGCAGCCCCTGCTGCTTCTGGTTCTTGATGAGGAAGCTAGCTTAAGTTACTTTCATGAGGAAAGCATGTGAAGCAATGCATAAGTAAACAAATTACTTGACAAGGTGTCATTAAGCCCTATGAAAACCTGCCCCAAAGCCTATAACCGCTTCATAGCCCCACAATGCCTTGCCGTATTCCCAGGCTTTTTTACTTCCTGCCGCTCGGGGCCATCGTGTCGATAGCCCTCATGAACTTGATCACAGCTGTTTTAGTGGAAGGGGCACTCGAGAGTGCTCGACAAGATCGTGAGGAGGAGCGGAAGATGGACAGCATCACCACGAAGCAAATGGTGCCGCAGATTGTGGCCGCTGGGCCGCCCCCGAACCCGTGAGAGGTGTAATCCTGAAGCCCCAAAGACAGCCTTGAAGTTGGGTGCGGTCTATTTCTAAGGAACGCCTCCACTGAACCTCTAAACCCTAACCCCTCGTGCTCCGACCCCATCAAAATTTCGTATAAAACGCATTGATCCCGTATCGAAGGCTTGTGAAACCACTATAAAGCCTTGGGAGAAGACTTGGAAACCCTAAACACTGAAAAAGGTCACCAAGAAGAGCCCAGAACCTGAAGCCCTAAACCCAAAGCCCCAAACCCAAACCCCCAAACCTCAGACCCCAAGAAAAGCGCACAAGGCCATCTTCGATCAGATCGACTTGGATGGGGATGGCGAGCTTCTAGTCTCATTTGCTCTTTGCTGTTTGTTTTGGGGTTTCCTCGTCACAAACTTGAGCAATTGGAAAAAGGACCCTGCACCCTAAACCCTAAAGCCTACACCCTAGACCCTGAAGCCTACAGCCTAAGCCCTAAAGCCTACAGCCTAAGCCCTAAACCCTACAGTCTAAACCCTAAGCTCTACGTCTAAACCCTAAGCCCTAAACCCTGAGCAGTAAGGAGGTATTGTGGAACCAAGGATCGGTATCGAGGAGATGCCTAAAAGGGGACCCTTCTCAACCCTACCCTTGGTTGGCTCTCTTAACAGGAACCTTATGGAGAGGGTCTCTGTCCCCAAGGGTCCCCCTAATCCTACCTCCTACTTAAGGACCCTCAACCCTGAAACCCTAACCCCCACGCGCTAAACCCTAAACTCTAAACCCTGAAACCCCTAAACCCCAAACCCTGAAACCCTAACCCCTAAACCCTAAACTCTAAACCCTGAAACCCTGAAACCCCTAAACCCCTGAACCGTTAAGATGGTGAACCGAGGATTGGTATCGAGGAGATGCTTGAGTTCGATAAGCCGAGTCGGGGGCTCAAGGCTTCGGAGGCTCCGGCTTTGGGGTTTTAGGGCTTCGGAGTTTTTAGGTTTAGGGTTTTAGGGTTTAGGGTTTTAGGGTTTTAGGGTTTTAGGGTTTTAGGGTTTAGGATTTTTAGGTTCAGGGTTCAGGGTTTAGGCGTTTAAGGATTAGTAATTTAGGGTTTTGGGCTGTAGGGGCTTCTGGGTTGTTGGTTTGAGGGTTTCGGGTTGTTTAGTGTCGCTTAGAGTTTAGGGCTTCGGGGCTTTGGGCGGCTTTTAAGGTATAGGGTTCAGGTTTTTTTTTAGGGGTTTAGGGTTGATAAGTTTCGGCTTCAAGGGTTAGGGGGTTAGGGTTTAGGGGTTCAGGGACTTTGCTATGTTATATATATATATGTAATATATGGGGTTTCCAGGTCCGGCGAGGAAAAAGACGCCCAGCCAAAACTGTAAGATAGAAGATAATTCTGGGTTGACCTGCTTTTTGAGTCTTAGAAGAAGGTTAAGATTCCCATTCTGGCTAGAGGTGTTTAGGGTTTAGGGTTTAGGGTTTAGGGTTGTGTTAGGGAAATGGATGTGGGAGTATAGAAATGGATCTTCGAAAACTGAATGTGGCCTCGGTGTTCCCTTGTCTGCTTTGTGTCGGTCGTTGCAAACGTAGGGCTTCGCATGAACGGCCCTGCAACGCCAAGCAATTATTTCCACGTTGAGTAGGCATGCATCGTCCCAAACCCAAACAAAGCCGCTTATTTTGGCCTGGGTTGATGCGAAAGCCACATCCAATTGGGCATCCACTTTCCGGGGATGTATGGAAGCCACATCCGTTTAACACCCATGTTTCCCAAGGGGCCGGAAATCAACATCCATTCCGGAACATCCATTTTACATCCATTTTCCTAGGGCGGGGGTTCGGAAAATGGAGGAACATCCATTTTTACATCCATTTTGCCTGGGAAACGATGTAAAATGGATGTTGGGTGGGGGTCCGGAAATGGACGTCCATTGGACATCCATTTTCGGACACCCCCCAAAAATGGATGTCCAATCCTGCGTCCATTTTGCAGTCTCCCCATAAAAAGGGGAGACGGAGGAGGAGGGACACTCTGGCCACTGCTCACAGGGCAGGCTTCCCATTCATCGTCGCTTCCCGCTACCAGCTATCATGTCTATGGCCTAATGCCTCGTGAACATATAACTGAATAATCCACGTTCGATAACACCTCCTGAAAAAATGGATGCATCCTCCACGTTCGATTAACCCGTCATTTCTGACACTCCACTGAAATGGACGTTGGTTTCACACCTCCATTTTGCAGCCATTCCGTGATTTTCGCGCATGCTCTTCTGTTAAACCCTAAACCCTAAACCCTAAACCCTAAAATGGGCCTCATGACACTAAGGTAGAGGCGGGGCTGCTGGCATCAACCGCCGGATCTTGGATCGTGCTTCTGGGCATCTGAAGTCCTTATGAACCCACATGAAACCCTCTCAAACTCGGGAGAGGTTTAGGGTTTAGGGTTTAGGGTTTAGGGTTTAGGGTTTGTTTAAGGAAGTGCTTGAAGGCAGTTTGTAATCGTAGTGAGTCTAAACCCCAAACCCCAGAAACAAAATCCACTAAAGCCTAATGCCTAAAACCTACATATTCTTAAGGAGGGACAAGAATATGCTTTTTAAGGGGGCCGAGGCTTCCGTGGACAGCATGGAGGAGCTTTTCAAGGTCTTGGACGTGGACAACTCTGGGCGGGTCTCTCGCATGGAGCAACTAGGCAGCTCTTGAATAGAATGCTTTCATCTAGACGTTGTACTTCCTTTAAGAAGCCCGACCGAATCCATAGGATTTAGGGTTAGGGTTTAGGGTCTAGGGTTTAGGGTTTAGGGTGAACGAACAGAATGCTTTTTGTCTTAGTACGGTGTAGTTATGAGAAGCATACCCAGAACGGAAAGCCACAAATCCTGAGAAACACCGCCCAACCCCCGGTAGAGTTCCTTAAGAAACCCTTACGATCCCGTAAAGGCTTCTGGAATCCCTCAAGCTTTTCGCGCGATCTAATATGGGGATCGGAAGAATCAGTAGTAGTCATCCCTTGTAGTCCGTATCAAACTATCAAACCCTAAACCCTAAATACTAAACTCTACTCAATTACTACTGTTGATGGCATAAATCCTGCATGACCATAAGGACCCTGAGCTGTGGGAATTATGGTATAGTCCTTATTATGGGTACTGCCGGATGCAGGATTTATACCATCAACCACCCTAAACCCTAAACCCTAAAACCCTAAAGCCCTAAACCCTAAACCCTAAACCGTAAACCCTAAAAGGGGGGGTTCCTTAAAGAGGTTCCTTCAACCGTAGGGCCCCCGGGGGAAAGAGCCCACTTCCGAGGTTCGAGTAGGGTCCCGGGCTAAACCCTAAACCCTAAACCCTAAACCCTAACCGTAGTGCGGCTGCAGGCAGCGAGGCCTCGCCGGGGATGCTGACGGTCCTGGTGCAGATTGAGGTCGGGCGAGGGTTTAGGGTTTAGG
>CAJNJA010015746.1:0-11623 GCA_905231915.1 Symbiodinium necroappetens | reverse complement strand
AACCCAGACGAGAAAGAAGAGACTTTGAGAGCTGAGAGAATCACTTTCTGCGGACATGCACTTTCGCTTGCTTGTGCGGACATGTCACTTTTCATGTACACTTGCCATGTCACTTGCGCTCGTCGTCGAAACTTTTTCCTGTCTCCTGAACAAGAACTTTAAGAATTTTGCCGCTTTCCAGTTTTCGCGAACCGAAATGACGAAACCTTTACCGTGAAACCTTTTCCGATGACGTGCATGACTTTTCCGGTGACGATTCTCCGGTGCAGAGCACCACTTTGTGTTTTAATGTACATCGTAGGTTCATTCGACTTTGTGTTCAGGGTCTTCGGTTTCGTTGTGGGCTTGCTTCTAACTTTGCGCCTCTTCGCTGCCGCGCCTTCTCGCAACTTTGCCCCGTCCCACTGCGACTTTGCCTTTCGGATGGAACCACAGATGGACGAGGAAACTGTTGGGAAGTTGCCGGACTTTTGGTTGACAACTTTGACCTGCCGGCTGCAGACCACGGGTTCTTTGTGGAGTGGTTGCAATATTATCCCTTTAGAAGGGATATTTTTCTGCAAGAGCTGATTGTGGAAGAGTCGGATAACGTTGCTTTTGTGAAGCAACTTTTGGTTGACATATCCAACGCCAAGCTATGCGACTTTTGCACCCCGGACGATCACCTTGCTGAGACTTTGGCAGCCTTGGACGAGGCACGGACTTTGGATCGGCTGACCTATTTGTGCGCGTGGCGCACTTTGCTACCTTTGAGGCTACGCAGCAGACTTTGAGGTCATGCCACCGAAGCAGCAGCAGCAGTACAATGTGCCAATCGCGGGCGACTTGCGCCCCGAGGCCAACTTTAGCACTTGTGCTGTTGACTTTGAGCGTGCGGTGTTTATCGACATGCTTGCCTCTGCGAGGCAGGTGGAGCAACTTTGGTTGCCGAGAATGCTGTACTTTGATGTAGCGTGGAGCAGCCACGCCATTTGGATCACGAGCACAACGAACTCTTCTTTCTTTCTCCAATGCAACTTTTAGTGCTGTAGACAGGAGGCATGTTGCTCAGACGACTTTTGCAGTGGATGTAAAAGCCACTTTTCTCCGCAGCCCCCTGAAGCCAACTTTTCGTGAGCTTCTAATGCTTCTACTTCTATCTACCTTGACGTGTTCTACACGTGTGAGAGTAAAGTATCATACTTTATCGCAAGGAGGCGTGTGAAAATAACAGGTTCTCTACCTTCCCCGACTTTGCCAACGTCGTTGGCTCAGGACCATGGAGCACTTTGTGCGACTCCAGCAAAGAGGCAACCTGTGACTTTCGGGCTACTTTGATCGGAGCGAGCAGTGCATCCAATACCTTAGGGTGTTGTTTGTCTGCTTGTTGAATATGCGGTACTTCGCAATGCATGCATGCATTCATGTATGTATGCATGTATGTATGTACGTATGTATGTATGTATGTACGCACGTTTGTATAGGACGCGCGGAAATGTATGCGTGTGCACAAACATTAACATGCGACGGCCAGTGCATCACGCAGACCCGCCCTCCATTCAGGTGGGGGGTTCGAGTCAGATCATGCAGAACCCTTGGTGCGAAGACTGCATGTGCCGTCGATAGAGCCGACCTGCCAGATGACTGCGTGGGTTGAACCCCGAACAGCAATCCTTGGCCCAAAGTCTTTCCAGTGGCTCAGTGTTGCATATCATTGCATTCCGAAGATGTCTGTGCTTGGCAGGGCGCGACCGTGAGGCACTTCTTTGTCTGGAGTCCGAGGCTGCTGCCAAGGCTCATTCCTCCCTGATGCGTTGTCAAGCATAGCAGGTCCAGCGAAACCCGGAAAGCTCAGAAGGATGGAGGATGCCGCACCCTTGTGTGCTAAGGCTGCTAAGGAGGCTAGGTAGACGTAGACCGTGCGCTTAGTTTCGTGGTCCGACATCTCAGGCTTGGTCAGCTCTACGCACAGCTTGACCAAGACGTAGAGGCTGTCCGGCTGTCTCCACGGTGTTCTCTCATCATGTGGCGGGGGTGTGCTGCCTGAAGACATTCCAGATGTAGCTGAGGCAATTCAATGTCTGAGGAAAGGTCACGAGGCGGCCCCTGCGTTTTCACGACTTTTGGACATTCGCATGCTGCTTCTCCGACCGTGCCGCACGTGGGAACATATAGATTGAGCAGAGCATTGTCGCACAGGTTGATCCCTACAACTTGGATAGCTTGCTTGCTTTGGGCCTGCACCTCGGTGTCGCAGGGAAGGACACAAAGACTTCCAGAACTTCAGGCGACTGCCGAGATGTCGATCGCGAGGTGTCAGCTGTACGAACGAGCTGGACCAGCTGCCAGCTCTGCACAACCCTGAGCATCCCTGTGCACCTCTTGCGCTACACTACACGTGCTGAGGAGCACCAACTCCTCCTCCTCCTCCTCCTGCAAGCTAGCTTTTTTCCCACCACCCACAACTGCAGGAACGGAGACCCTTCCGTTCCGATGGGGGGCCGATGTTGATAACCCAAGTCCTGCAAAGAATGCACTAGATTCAATCAAAGTTCATTACAAGTGCTGAGTACTCGATCCGGAGCAAGATTCACAGGAGGTCAAAAGAAACCAGCTGACTGTAGGGAAGTTCCCCACTCTTCACAGTTTCACAAGAGAGATGGCTCTGATGCCCAATGTGATCTCATTATCACTGTGTTCAGACGAACAACGGCAGGCGCGAATGCTTCGTAGATGAGGAGTCCACGTGGAAGTTCACGTAAGATGCTTTGCAGACGAGGGGCAGAACCATCGGCTTGTTGCGACCAAATTAGCGCTTGCTGCTGTTCCCTCCGGGGATCCTCCATCCAGATGAGGAAATACTTGCGGACGTGGCTCGAAAACCACGAGGATCACCAGGCACGGTTTGCCATGCGGGAAATCAAGAGATGGTGTTGCAAGCCGCCCGAGGCCCTCGTAGAGGGAATTGAAGTTCCTCCAGATTTCGAGTACGACGCGTGGCGCCGCAGCTTCAGCTTGGCTGCGGCAGTCCCACCGACGGGGACTAGACTAGGTGGCATTTGACCGTTAGCGTCTGTGGGTTGATTCACCAGTCTGTGCATGTTTTCTGTATCCTTGTATACTATACATCATGCATACACGTTGTACATCCATTCATGTATGCGTGCAGGCATGACGCACAGACATATAGAAGCGCACACACACACACACACACTCTCATACGTACAAAATCATTCGCGGAGGGGGGCTTGTCCGCAGCGCGTGCAAGGTTTGGAGATGTGGGTTTGGGTTGAGGATCTAGATCTTTTGTGCCGGGTTTGGCGATTTTCTTTTTTGATAGGGACATGGGTTCTTGCAAGGGGTCGGTGTGGCTTTTGGCGCTTGGTCGCGGGTTCAACAATTTAGTAGGGTTTAGGGTGTTTGTAAGTGGTAACACGTGTCGTCGAAATATATGTCTTTGCTGCTCGGTTTGTGCGGCTGTTCTCGGTTTGGGTTGTGGCGCGGATGAGCACACGACGGGGCACTGGGCGGCTGAATGTTGCTCACGGCGTGTACGGAGTTTTGGAGATGAGGGTTAAGGAGTTTAGGGCTGGTACTACGTATGTTCAGCAATACCGGAACCGTTGAGGTATTAGCTCAAAACCAGATGGTAATGGCACAAGCCTTGCTGACAGTCATGGTGGAACCGCTCTTCTACTTCTGTTTCTTTATTCCATTTGCTGGTCACGGCTCGGCTCGAGCCAACATGCCTTCTAAGAAGGCATGAGTGAAGGCAGGCCAAAGCGAGATGGCGTCCACAAGGAAGAGAAATGCCGGCGTAGTGCCAGCATGCAACACAAGACTACATTGAATGTATGGGTAAACCCCTCTGCGAGTTTGCTTCTTCTTGTTCGCTGGCACAGGTGCATTTGTTGTTGTCTTCCCAGGCTTCTCGGACGAGCTGCAAGCACTTCATGCGCAAGGCGACGTCAGCGACGTTGCCATATTGGCCCCCCCCCCCTTTCCTTTAAGTTCGATGTGGAAAAGGGGTGGATGGAGAGTTAAGCTACTGTGCAGCCGGCATCCGTATGAAGAGCCTTCCTCGGACCGCTCATCCATTTCTTTCATCGTAATTTCCGATGGCACATATCCTCGTGTAGAGTATTCATTTCGTCTTCGCCACTGTCATGATGCACTCGTGCTTAGATCTATTCTCGGCTGCACACCAATGAGCGGCAAAGAGTCACAAAGCGACAGCGCGAGTGGGTTGCAGCGTTGGGACGACGATGCCGATGCGGAACCGAGCGGCGCTAAAATGTGTTGTTTTGCAGTTTGCAAGGCTAGTAAACCGTGTTGTCCCACCAGCGTTCTGGTCGTTTATTGCATGTGGAGACATGTGGAGTCTTAAAGTCTTAAACCTTGCAGGGTTGACAGTGTTTGAAACCGATCTGTGAGGTTTGGACTGCATGTGGGGTTCGGATGTAGGTTCTTGCACATTGTAAATTAACTATGCTTCGTGGATCTATGTTTTCTGAAGTTTACGACATGTGGGGAGTGTCTGACGTCCGATTCGTGAAAGTCGGAGGTTGTGGGGTCAAGATGTAGAGACTTGCAAGCCAATCGGGTGGGGTGGGTTATACTCCTCGGTGAATATGTCGTTTTGTGGATCTGAAATTAGCAACATGTCGGGCACGGAACCTCGGGAGCTTGTTAGTTTGCGGGTCAGATCCGGCCAGATGTGTCAAATTTGGATCTTATGCAGGCCTGCGTTTCGAAACAAGCTGTCTGACCAGTGTAAAACGCAATGTCGTATGTAGCTTTTGTTATGCTGGTGTTGCCGTTTGCTTCCACACCTCCGACATTTTGCAATGTTATTATAACAAGTTATAATGTATGTTACAAGTATGTGATTGCAGCGTACCCTTTTTTGAGATTAGGGCAATTTCTACAACTAAGTTCTGTCGATACACATGTTGTGGCATGCTTTGCCATGTCTGGATAACGTCGATAATATGTTGTATCAAAGATGCAACCGAGTTTTTGCGGCGGGCACAGCATGCATGCACATAGAAAACAGAAACACGGTTATAAACACATTTGCACCCTGCTTATGTTTGTATTGTCTCTCTGCATATACATATACATGCTCGTGCATATAGGAGTGTTTATTTATGAGTGGTTAGGCATTTTCATGTCTGGTTGTGCATGTATATGTTCACACGTATACTGTATACGCATGCTGGCAAGTCGTGGCATCGCACCTGAGGCCGCCAAGTCACCGAACTCTTTCAGCGGGCTGCAGAGGCTTCAGCAACGATGGACCAGTGTCCGGCCCATGATATTCCACTACGGTGTTCAGGCCAACCCTCACGATGCCGACGTATTCGTAGCGTTGGGTGTCATGGAGAATATCAACAGAGACTGGGCCACAAGAGTTTCAGACTCGTCGAGTTAGTCAAAGCCAAACGAACGAAGTGGACAGTTGCGAAACGAATCAGCACGAGGAGACTTCGTTGCGGCTGTTCAGGCGAGCGGTTTGTTGACAAGTCAGTTGTTCTCAGCTGTTTTCGACGCGTTAACCGCTAGGCTCTTGCCACTGCGTGTCGGCTGAGACCGAGCGATCCTACTGCAATTGCCCCAAGGATTCATGGCAAAGTGGATGCATGTGCTTAAAGGGTTTTGCAAGATTTTCATGCAGAGCTATGAGCAGAGGTTTGGAACAAGCTCGGTGCCACTTTGGCAAACTCTGGCAAGAGTGAGGCGGCCGTTGCCAGGACCTTTCCACTGTTGTAAGGTTGGACGTGCCCCTTGCTACTCACAGCCTAGGTGGCTTATCATCAAGGGCTGGAGCTGAAGCCCAACTATGCTCGAAGTTGGCTCGGCTCTTGTACAGTGCTTCGTGTGAAAATGTGTGAAGGTGTTTCTTCTGCATTGTAAGTTTGAGGTCGAACATGGCCATCGCGCATGCCAATTTAGGCCTGTTTCCTGACGGCCGTGACATGCCGTGACTCTTTCATCAAGCCGAGCTACCAGTACGGCACAGGGAAGCACAAAGATGCTGCACGTTTGTACCTGCAAGGGTCCCAGCAGTCCGCGCTTGCGCGGGCGTTTGGATGGGTGTGGTGTTGGTCCTGTGGTGCTGGAGGTCATCTTTAGTGCTGAATCCGGAAGCCACGCACATCTGGAACTTCTTACAGAGCGCCCAGACCTTGGCATGGCACATGTGGGGACCGGGAGGAGTGAAGTGCACCTTTCCCCTAGGCAGTGCTGAACATGAACATGGACAGTCAGTACGCTCTCGAGGCAACGGAGGCGGGAGGGAATAAGTAGGGGGATGCCATAAGGAATGGTAGGTAAAGGACATCGGTATGATTCCAAAGCTTCAAGTAGTGGATTTTTCCCGCTAGAGGCACTGTATCAGGAGGTTTTGTTTGCACACCTCAAGGGTGCGAGGGAGCCCCTGAAACATTCACGAAGCTTATAATGAAAGGGGCTAGCTAGCACGCTTGCATCCAGACCGGACCATCTCAGACCCATTGTGCATTCTTCCGCTTCCCCCGACATCGAAGACTGACAGGTTTTTCCTAGTTCTGCCAGAGCAGATCCCTCGACCCCGAGACTTTGTCTTTCCACTGCTCTCGGATCGGTGTCGGTGTTTCTGCGCATGTCTGGGAAAGTCGCCGAGACGGGAAGCTTGGCCTGTGCTGCCATGCTGGGCAGTGCAGCTGGGCAGCTTGAAGGCCATTGAGCAGAGAGATCTGAAAGCCGCCACGCAGATCATTGAGGGTGCAGCAGCCTCAGTGACCGGCCCGTCTGCACCGGTGGCTGCACGAAAGACCGGGATCCTTGCGAGTTGACCGCATTTCTTCTTTTCAGGTCCTCGATCCGGCAAAGCTGCCGAAGCCCCTTGACCATCCCACCAGGCTGGGGTCCTTGTGACGTAGACTGAACCGCTCCTCATTGATCCTCGGAGTGCGCATGTGGGGGAGCGCGGGCGTCACGACAAGCATCCTCATTCAGAAGGAACGAGTATTCCCTTTTTGCACGACAGGCCGCCTGATGAGATTCTGCAATCCATTGGGTGCGCCCACGGTCTCTGTGGTACATCGGTACATCATGGTACATCATTCCTCTTCGGGAGCAGCGAGTTTCCGTGGGTCCCGCAGGTTGTGATTCAATCACTCCATACTGCTGAGAGACCGAGCTTGCGATGACTTGGTCTAGCCAGCATCTTGTAGACCGTTGCTTGCCGCTTGCAGTCGATTGTACGGGCGGAGATAGGGTGAATATGCAGGGCATGTCGATTCTCTTTCGGTTGCAGGGACAGCAGCGAGTCAGTAGGGACCTCGTGTAGGTTTGCTTTCACGAGCTGCGCAAGGGCGCGGTCGAAGTCGTTCCAATGTAGAAAGCAGATTTTCCGGGAAAGTGCAGCAGCGATGAAGCAACGCGCTGGAGTTATTCCAAAACTACAAGAGTTACATACTTTGGAGGCTGTCTCGGCAAAGTTCTGCAGCTCCTTTCCGATGAGCTTTCTCTTGGTGTCGGCAGAGCGGTGCAAGAGGCCGCACTATCCCTGAGTCGTTGCCCTCGGCTGACTTCCTTCAGCCCTTCCGTACAGGAGCTCGATGCAGGGTTGCGAGGAGCCAGACTTCAGCCAGATAGCTTGCCAGCACATCTCGCAAGCATTCGTCAGCTTTCAGAGGCAGTTCTAGTGGCGGTTCTGACGGCGCGGACTTCCTGTGCAGCCTTGCGGATCAAGCACAGTGACATAGGGCTATGCACCATAGGCCGTCTCCAGCCATCTCAGCAACTCTGGCAAGGCAAGTGTCATGTCAATGTGGTGGCTGTGTAGTATCATATGCTCAGCCATTGACCCCTTGGCTCCGACATGATGGCCATTGAGCGATTGCTCACTTCCTCGAAGTACACACTTACAGTTTGATAATCTTGCAAAGTCTCCGCGAGCGTGCTGTAGCAGGGCCACTACGAAGTTTTAACGTGTGTCTCAGCCACCATTCCACATGGTCGCACCTCCTGGCTATGATGTATTGCGCTTCGGCTGCCTGCACGATGCCAAGTCTCTTAGCCGAAGTTCAGGAGAAGCCCACTTCTCTGACTGCCTCTGCTCACACACGTTAAGACGAGACACCAGGTATGACTCCGTTGGTCGACGCTTGGCGACGGCTTCATCTGACGGGGTGTCTTGGCCAACCAGCGCAGTGAAGTAGCTGTGTCTCTTTCTCTCTCTCGCGATGCCGCCGCATTTAGAGTACAGACCGGTCCGAGAGAAACGAATCTCAGGTGGTCAGGATTTGGTGTGCAGACAGCCACCAGATGGTAGCACAGCCCAGACCTTGGATGATCTTCGGGCGGGAGCGACGGAATGGAGCTTGAGTTTTGTGCAAGGCTGCCAGCTCACCAGGCCGCTGTGCTGGTCGTGGGCTGGGCTCCAAAGAAGACCCTCCCTGCTGCTCAGCGAGAACTGCAGGATGTGCATGTTTTGGGCCACGCGGAAGGCGAAACTGATGCTCGCTAACAGCTGAAAGTGTGGAAGGTTCAGCTGGTGAGTGGTGCAGCTGACGGAAGCATATTGCTGTGGCGAGAACAGCAAAGTCAGCCAAGCGCCCAGCCAGAGAGCAGTTTCGAAGCCGCATCATCTAGTTCCGGGCGGTGTGAGCGTGAGCTGGTTTCAGGTGGAGCTCGGTGCACCAGCTCACGGTGAGAGGGTCGGTGGTTGCTGCAAGCTTTCGACCTGCTGAGTATGGCCTCATGTTGGCCGTCGCTGGCAGTGAGAGTCCGGAGATAGTTTTCCTTACACGCAAGGAGGTTGTGGCAAGTCCCGTCCTCCCGGCCGGAGAGCAGTGGCTCTCGAAGGTTCTGGAGGCCCACACTGCAGGTCTGGTGGGCTTCTGCTGGGCGCCAGCAGCCAGTCCAGCCACGCTGGCAGCCGGGCCGGCGGCGGCCCGAGCTGCAGCTCGAGCTCCCCTTCGGCTGGTCTCTGCATCGAGCGACTCTGTGAAGATTTGGCGAGGAGACGAGAAGAGCGACGCGTGGTCCTTGCAACATGAGTTAGTTGAGAGAGGATCCGGGCCGGCAGTCCGTGATGTTGCATGGAGGCCCAATCTGGGAATACCGTCCAGTTCTATCGCAGTGTGCTTTGAGGACGGACTTCTCCAAATATGGTGGCAGGATATGGACGGCCAACCCTGGAACGTTTCGACTTCCTGGAACGTGGGCGAGGAGGCTTTCCGACTTGCTTGGTCAACTGCCGGCTCCCTGCTCGCCGTGACCGGCTCCGAGCAAAGCCACCTCTTCAAGGAGGCAGGAGCAGGGCAATGGGCAAACGCCTGCCAGCTTGGCGAGTAGGGCTCTCAACTGCTCAGCTTCAAGAATCCCAGCCAGTGAACAGTCATGGACGCACGCCTCTGCAACAGCATTTTGAAGCTGACCTGGCAGTCTCGCATCTCACCTCAGCACTTTTCCCGCCAACTCCGGCATTCAAGCGCAGGCACCAGCCTGGATCGGAATGAGGCTCCCAAAAGCATGCACCGCAGCCTGTTGCAAGACACCATGATGTGCAGAGTGCAGACCAGAGAGAGGGAGAGAGAAAGATTTACACCTCAGCATTATTCTATTAATCTCTGCCCCTTTACTCTTCGAGCTGTGCTGAGGGGTCGTAAATCGTGTCTATGCATGTCTCCTGGAGAACATTCAATCATCCTTATTCTTCTAGACCATTTACTTAGCTTTAGCGTCTGGATGATTAATGTTCGTTCTTCACTCGCCGAAACCTGATCAAAATGATCGAGTGGGCAATTTGCCTGGGGAGGGTGAGACGTCCCTATACCCGGGAGAGAGAGAGAGAGAGAGAGCTTTAGCCCAAAAGATGAGCTATACTCATATTTCACTCCCTCAGCCTGACAATGATGGGCTCTGTGACAGGCCCTCAGTCCGACCAGCCGCAAGAGCAACTGAGAGGGGGACAAGTGAAGGCGCAATTTCACAAGCCCAAGCTCCCTAGATAATGACGACTGAAGCCCCGAAGGGTGTGGTTTTTGTTAGTTGGGAGGCTTTCGGCAAGAGCTGGGGAGCAGGGATACATACCAACTCTCAACACACAGGCTTCCAACGGAGAGTGCGGACTGAAGTCTATACATTGGGGTTACCCCCCGCATCGAAATGTGCCGCGAGCGTACGACGTCGCCCATGTTCGGCATCTCTCTCTTTCTCTCGGGCGGTCCAACCCTAAGCTCCACGCGCGAGCTCTCTCTCTCTCTCTCTGTCTCTCCCGGGCATAGGGGTCGGTCAAGACCCCGGGCAAAAATGCCCACCTGCATGTTTTATGCAGGAGAAAGGGTATAATGCATCCTGTGGGCTAATGCGAGCTCTCTCTCTCTCTCTCTCTGTCTCTGTCTCTGTCTCTGTCTCTGTCTCTGTCTCTGTCTCTGTCTCTGTCTCTCTCTTTGCTATGCTCAGGGGCTCCGGAGGCAGGCAGTTACCTCCCGCTCGTCAGAGCTGCCCCATCCACCATTTCGGTAGGATGGGCTCGACTGCACTAGTTTTGCACGCAAGAAAGAGCTGGTGCCGATACTGTTTTCTTTCTGCAGGGCTTAGGGGTCGACGACGCTCTGGTGCCCATTCTCTCTGCTAAACCCTGATCGTAGAAATCCCTTGTAGGCACCACTTGAGTCATCCGCGGGCCCCCCAACTTCAAGACTCTCAGTAGCACTTTGTGGCAACAGAGGTACTAGAGAACAGCTAATGACAGAACCCAGCTTTGTCTGCTCATGCCTGACCCCAGTGGTGAAGAGAGCTCCTCGTTTGTGTCACCAGTAGCAATATTGCAAACAACAGTTACAACTCCAAACAAGGTGGAAGCCCCCTCGCTGTGGTTTGAGGTCGGGAGCTCCACTCCCCCGCATGAAATGGCTCTCTCTGCATCCCAGCCTTACCTGCCTCCCTGCCTGAGCCCGAACTGAACCTTGCGCGACACTGTCTGCTCCTTCCACCCCTCCCTGAAGCCTCACACTTGGGTCCCCACGATCACTGTCAGAACAAGCGACAACGAAACACCTAGTACAGCGGATGCACACAGAAGCTATATGTCAGCTTCAGGAAATACGGCCGAGTCCCCAAGCAGCGCTCGCTAAATCGACTCTTTGCCACGTAAACTGTTACTGTAACGATGCGTGGTTCGTGCCACTAAATTGCTGTTTCAGTTTGACGGAGGGATGCAGTAGCAAGCAGCGGAGAACTAGGCACGGGGGATCACGTCGGTTTGTGAACTAACCATGTCACATGCTAGCTGCTGTTTTGCTTCACGGCATGTCATGTCCACAGCGCCACAAAGGGGCAGAGCAGAGAGTTTGTGATGATGTTTATTGTCTTGTAGCTGTAAGCATGCTTGTTGGTTCCGCGAACTGCCAGCCCCTGTGCGAGTTGAATGACTGATGAGGCCAACGGGGGATTGCATTAGTTTAAGGGGGTGGTTCAACAGTTGTGATACAGCTGCCCTCATCGTCCACAGCTTTCGCACAGAGACTGAGACAAGCAGGGCGTGCCCGCGCGCGAGGGGGAGTTGTCGGCTGTCAGCTCTCTTTTTGACTGTGTGGAAGAAGAGAGAAGGAGAGAGCGGGGGAAGCCATTTTGGCTCAAGTCAACCTGC
>CAJNJA010015745.1:0-11624 GCA_905231915.1 Symbiodinium necroappetens | reverse complement strand
GATTGTGATGACGATGATGATGATGATGATGAAGACGATGACGATCACGATGCTGACACAGACGATGACGACGACGAAGCTGATGGCGACGGCCGTGCTTGTGAAGACGGCAATGAGTTGACGAGATGACTGAGATGGTGGCTATGATAAACACCACGACGGCAAAGATCGGAAAGAGTATGACGAACCAGAGACCAGAAGATGATGATGGTGATGCTGATGCTGATGCTGATTGAGAAGAAGAAGAAGATGGTGATGGTGATGATGAAGAAGAAGATGAAGATGATGTTAATGATGAAGATTAAGATGATGATTATGATAAAGAAGAAGATGATGAGGATGATGTTAACGATGAAGATTATGATGATGATGATGATGATGATGATGGCAATGATGATATCGACGACGACGCTCCCACTGATGCTACTACTGATGCCGCTGGTGCTGGTGCCATCACCACTGCTGGGTGCTGATGCTGATGCTGATGCTGATGCTGGTGCTGGTGCTGGCGCCGGTGCTGGTGCTGGTGTGGGGGTACGGGTGCGGGTGCGGGGGCACCAGCTGACGTAGCTGCACTGAACCAACCCAAGGAAGATTGCCACCCTGAACTCCACCACTGGCTGATTTCACCTCCGTGTTCGGCCGTGGCAAAGACCAGACGGCAAGTCACCGGATACCTCAAGATCGGATTCAAATTTCACATGGTATGTCTAAGGAGGTGCAGAATGCCCGCGCAGCGTGTTGCAGGGGTAACAGCACTTTCTGTCATGCGGCATGCACATGCAGTAGCCTGCGTGCCCCACGTACAAGGTTGAGATCAACTCAGAAAACAGCAGAGACGACAAAGCCCTACTTGCCAAAAGAGCCAAACTTGTGGTTGAATGCATCATCAGATCCTGATATTGTAGTTGCTGTAGTGGGTCGTAGTAGCAAGGGTGGTCGCAGTGATAGAAGCATTAGCAGCAGCACTACTGTTGATGATATAAATCCTGCATCACCTTAAGGACCCGAAACTATGGGAATTATCGTATACTCCTTATTATGGGTCATGCAGGATTTATATCATCAACCGTAGTACTGTAGCGGCAGCACAGTAGCGGCAGCAGCAGCAGCAGGAGCAGCAGTAGCAGTGGCAGAGGCAGTAGCAGAAGTGGTAGTAACAGTGGTGTTGTTGGTGGTGATAAATGGTTGCAGTAGCAGTAGCTGTCGCTGTAGCAGTAGCTGCAGCAGTTGCCGTTGTCGTCGTCGTAGTAGCAGTAGTAGTCGTAGCAGTAGAGGAGGCAGTAGTAGCAGTAGTACTTTGTAGCAGCTGTAGCAATACCGGCAGCAGCAGCAGCAGGAGAAGCGGCAGCAGCAGCAGCGGGAGAAGCGGCAGCAGCAGCAGTGGCAGTGGTAAGCAGGCGTAAGCAGCAGTAGTAGCAGTAGCAGAAGCAGCAACAGCAAGAGCAGGAGGAGGAGGAGGACGATGACGACTAGGAGGAAGAGCGATGTTCGTTGCCACCGTCGTCTTGGTAGTAGGAGAGGGGGGAGGCAAGAGCAGCCAAGAGCGATGGTAAGCACAAGTACCATCGTCACGGCAATTGCATTACTAGCTGTTACTAGCTGATAGTGCTAGTGGTAAAAACAACATCAAAAAAGAGCGACAAGAGAATCAACATGGAAAATGAAATAGCTTTAACAGCACCAGCAACGACGACGATGATCGTAAGACACCAACAGTTGTACCAGCATGGAAGATGTAGCAGATGCTGCATGTTGGGTGACATACTGTTCATATCGGAACCCGAGACTGTCCACAAGTAATCCATATCTTCTGAATTGATTTGCAGCCACATAGCAGAAGCCACGATGGCAGCAAAGCTGCCACTGTCCAGGTCTGTCCGTTGGGACACCTCAGGGTTGGAAGAACTGCACTCTGAACGTACGCCTTCGATCCCTGAATCCCAAACTCCCTGAACCCTCAAAACCAAAGCATCAAATCTCCCTAAACCTCTGAAACAAAGGCTGCCCGAATTTGAAAGGACTTTCTCCGATGTAAGCCTCTTACAATGTGGCAAAGTCGCTGCAACGACGGCTGAGGAACTGCAACCCTGAAATCTAGAAACTAGACTAGACCCTCTACTCAACTCTGAAAACCCTCTAACCCCAGCCCGACCTTTGGCTGTGAATCCGAAGCACCAAACCCCCAATTCCTTGGCTGCCGAACTGCCAGTCGATGGGGTCCCGCCAGGTCTCTAGGAACAGGAAACAGCGAAGCAAGTGGCCGAACTCCTCGAGAGGGCCATGGGATTTCGGATGGGGGCCTTACAGAGAGGGCTGCAGTACACCTGAAGAAGAGTGCAGGTGGTGGTGGCGGCCCCAGCAGCAGCAGAAGACTAGCAATAAGTAGTCAAAACTAACAACTATTTTTATGATACGAGAAGCAATCATAGTTTCGGGCAGAGGTAAAGGTAGGGGTATGGGTGGTGGTAGCAGCAGCAGCAGCAGCGGCGGCGGCGGCAGCAGCGGAGGAGAAGGAGCAGCGGCAGCAGCAGTAGAAGCACAAGTCCTAGTACTAGTACTAGCGGTAGTGGTAGTGGCACTAGTCGGAAGGACAGGGATAGGCCATATGCGGTAAGTGCAAATGCAGAGGTACAAATAGGGGGTAGGGGTAGGGGTAGGAGTAGGGGCAAGAGGACTACGTCATGGACTTCTTACTGCGACGACTACTACCACCACCACCACCACAACAACAACAACTACTACTACTACTGCTAACACCGCTACTACGTCACTACTAATTACCTCTGTGTGCCGGGAAACTGGAACATGCAAACTAAATCGCCCAAACCCCCAAACCCAAACCTCAGCTGACTGCAGCTAGGCGGCCGGGAAGCGCCCCCGAAGCTGCACGACCACCTCAGGCCGCAAGATTTCGCTTACAGTGCTTGACGCTGTAGGGTTCAGGGTTTTAGGTTCTTCATGGCATATGGGGCTTTCAGGGTTCAGGGTATGGGGCTTTCGGGCTTTTTGGCTTTTGTGTTTTTTGCTGACGGGTTTTTGGCTCAGTGTCGAGTGCATCCTCCACATGTACAGCCCGAACACACCTCAGTTTCATTTGCTTTCGGGCCTCTAAATCCTGTGAGGTTCGCCTAAGGCACGGAAGTCTGCCTAAGGGGTACACCGATTCCCAACAAGGCCTCTTTGGATCGGACCTGGGGTACTGTGATTTACGTCGTCTTGGGGTTTGTTCGGGGTTTGGGTTTCGGGGCTTCGGGTTTAGCGGTTTAGGGTTTGAGTTTAGGGCCGTTTAGGGGTTTCGGGTTTAGTTCGGGTCAGGGTTTAGGACTACGCAGGAAGGATATTGGCCAGTTCGTGACCGCTGACACAGCAAGTATTCTCCCAAGCCCTTAGCCCCAAGGCAAAACCTTAAACTCAATCCCACACCCTAAACCCCAAACCCTATAACCCTGAAGAAAACATCTTCCCCAAGCTGACCTTCTGACGCTCCGAGTCTGCGCGACAGCCTCCTAGTCGTTTAGACGTTCCCACATAAGCTCTAAGCTTTCATCGCGATGCCCTGTCAGGGTTTAGGGTCTTTAGGGGTTTTAGGGTTTTTTAGGGTGTTTAGGGTTTTTGGGGCTTTTAGGGTTTAGGGTTTCGGGTTAATTCCTACAACCCAAAGCCGGGGGGGGAACACGAAACCGAAAGGGAACCCAAAAGGGGCCCTGCAATGAAAGGTCCTTAGTCGTCTCAGAGCTCACTTGTCTCGAAGGGCAGAGATCTCGCTAACAGTGGAAGCTCACAGTTGCCGGGGCTCATTCAGGTTCAGACACATACGATTTTAACTAAGCTTTATAAAGCCATGAAGGGTTTTGTTAAAGGGTTTTCGGGGCTGATGGACACAATCCGATTTTTTGGTGTAGTGCGATAGAAACCTTGTTACGGTAAACCCATGGTTTTCTCCATCAGCCGTACCATACCTGGCTCAGATCGTATGTCCAAGCATTCGAAGGCATCAGGCGATGCTGCGCTGCAAAAACTGGAAGCCACAAGACTACGTCCCTGTGCGGCACGGACACCACCACTAGCCCGAGGACCATAGCGAACCAAGTTGTCAGCACCACACGTCCAATCCTGCAGCTCTTCAGCCAGTCATGCAAGGCGAGTGTGTGTGTGTGTGTACAACAAGCTGAACGTGCCCAAGGCATGACATCCAAGTGGATTGACGGCCAAGACAAGTGTCTTGCTGACAAGTGAATACCCTGGCAGAGGAACTTCACAACAATTACGGTGCTCCTTCGCACATAGAAGCGCGCAACTTGTCCCGGCTTCGGCGAAAGGAGGCGCTTGGCATACACCTTGGACAAACCGGAGAGGATAGAGCGGCAAGAACCATGGTTAGTCAATCTGAGAGCAATGCGAGCACAGACGATAACAGCAGCTGCAAATTTGCATGCAAAGCTGGGATGACAGCCATTTCACAGAAGCATAAAGCAAAAAAAACGAGCTTGCATCCGAAAGCTGACTGCTGAGAACGATGGTGCCAGCAGAGACATTTGCACGGCCAAGAAGGATAAGCACGGCAAGCCTTGGGGATGATAATGCTCACTTTGGGCTGGTGATGCCCACCGTGCAGACTTGATGAAAACGATGGAGACGGGCTCGTCGTGCTGGTTGCGCTGGTGGTGCATGGTCATCATCATCATCATCATCATCATCACCCTCGTTGGTGGTGATGGTGATGTTGGCAACGTGTTGACGACGCCGCTACTGGTGGCAGTAGTGTTTACGGCGGTGATTTCGATGATAATTAGCAATGATGATGATGATGATGATGGTGGTGTGATGAGAAGGTGATGATGATGCTGATGATGATGACGATGACGATGACGATGATAATGGTGATGCCGATGCTGACGATGGTGGCGGCCGTGCTGAAAAAGACATTGGTAACGAGGGTGAAGTACGGTAGTACTGATGAGCCCCATGCTGATACGGACGAGGTCGAGCATGGCGTGCGGGATGATGTTGATGTCGATGTTGATGTTGATGCTGATGACGATGACGATGGTGATGATGATGATGATGATGGTGATGGTGATGATGATGATGATGACGAAGATGATGATGATGATGATGATGAATATGGATGATGATGATGATGATGCCTATATATATATATATATTTATTTATTTATTTACACATATATATATACACACATATTTCGTGGTCCTGGTCGTGGTGATGATGGCGCAGGCGCCCTGCGATGATGATCACGACGGCAACCCGAGATGCAAGTGAGTTATGGAATATAGAAGTCTAATGACGACCGCGTTGGTGACGCACTGCGTGACTAGCGTGACAAATTAGAGCAACGATGGCAAAAATGATCAGCGGGCAAAGCAGGAGATGCTCAGTGAGCCCAGGAGACATGAAGTGGTTCAAGCAAGGAGCCCAATGCGTGATGAAGCCGGAGAGAATGATAAAAAAGTTGACGGCCGCATTACCTGGTCAGGGTTTAGGGTTTATAGTTTCTGCTTCAGGGTATGTGGATTTACGGCTCGGGTTGTGTATGGGGTGTGGGGCGGCATGTCGGTAGCTTTGAAGCTACTGCAAAGGCAGACGCAACAGCTAGTCTCCAAAGACTGACTTTACCAAAGCATGCGTAGAAAAAACAGTACAATTGAGGCATGGTGGACTGACGTAGTAAGCGTCACCTTCGCCTGAGCTCTCGAGGCTAGAGCGCTACTCGCAAGCCCGGAACACCTCTACACGCGTCACATCTTTGAGGTCTTTTGGCAGATTTTAAAACGTGCTATGAAGGACTACGGTCACACAAACCCAACTTATCCGGACGAAAGACTTCCAAGAGGGCACCATAGTGGGAGCTTCAGAAAAAGCGAGGGCCCCGGATGAGTGCAGCAAGTACAAAAAGGTATCACAAGGTCCGCTTTACAAGGAAAAGCCACATCAAAAGCAACGAAGCCCCCTTTTCGGATCTACAGTTAAAAGACCTACAGGATCCCTGAGCCCGCAGGCTGAAGGCTAGAGGCAGACCGGACATTGAGAGTTTTGGGCTTAGGGCTGTCTTCTTTAAAGGGTTTAGGGTTTGGGGTGTAGGGGTTCGGGCTCGTAGAGTGAGGTTTAGTGCGAGGGGCTCAGAGGTTTATGTTTCTTTAAGGCTGTGTTTAAAGTTTAGAGCTCAGCTCTTCGACATGAGAGGGTTTTTGTCAAAAAGGGAGGGACCTTTGCTTGATACTAGGGTCCCTTCTGTTCTGAAAGCCCACCTACAATGGGGGCTTTGACAATAAGAGTAGTATTCCTTAGGTTCCTAAATACAGTGATAATCCCTAAAGCGCCTGACTTACATCCCAAACCCGAAATCGCTGGAACCCAGCCGCCTCGATGCCGCACCGGTGTAAAGACCGATTCCTGGTCGATTCTTGTGGTGGGGGGGAGGGGGGGTGCTGCTGAGGTCAAGGGTTTAGGGTGCAGGGGTTTAGGGGTTTAGGGGTTTGGAGGTTGGATACATGGCAAGAACAATGCAGGTAAACACCACACAGTTCAACACCTTCCACTTACATGCCTAGATGTACGACACACGGTAGCTTGCCTGCAGCAGGTCGCTTTCATGCGGATTAGGGGCTTGGCATTCTGATTTCCCAGCTACCACTCTGAGTCTGTGTCGTACTCTGCTCGTATGTCACTCGAAATACTCTCTCACTATACTTGTACTGTGGCATACTCTTGTGTACACTTGCTTTTCTCTCTTACCCATACTTGCCGCCTGCTGTCTGCCCGCTCAGACATTGCCTAATCCTACACTTCAGTATTCGGCGTGCTCGTTACTTTGGAGCCATATTCCGTGGACTAGACGCATGCAGACGTGCATGTCATATCTATGGACCTGTGCAAAACCGAATGCTCTTGAAAACCCATCCAATGAGTCCAATGAGGAGCCCACCAATAAAAGCAATCACGAAGGCGAGTCGGCGGGTTAAAGTCGAAAGAGTTTAGGGATCAGACCTGCAATACTAAACCACCAAAGCCTCGAGCTCTCGAGAAGAACAGAGACAGCTTCAACCCGATCGGACCTCAAGCCGCGGTGCGAAGTGCCCGCAAACGATCCTTTGCAGTCTTTGGGGCTTCGGGCTCTTAAGGTTTAGGGTTGAAGGCTTAGGGTTTAGGGTTTAGCTTCCAAGGTGCAAGGTTCAGGAATGCGGCATGGGGGTTCACGGCTTAGGGTGTAGGGGTGCAAGATCTAGGGCTCAGGCACTGCTAAAGCCGAAGAAGTACTTGCGCAATCCTAGCCTTGAACCTACAATAATCTCACCTAATCCCCGAGCCGTGCCCGACTGAGTTGGAGGAACCCTTCTACGAACCCTTGGGTGTTAGACATACCCCTACCTTGCCCATGATCGAAAACCGAAACCCACTCCAAATCTGCCAAAAAAAACCGAACCATAAGCCTCCCGACCTTCCGAAACTCGTGCTACCCACGCCCCCTTGCATTCCCAAGCTCCAGAAGGAAGCAAGGCAGCGCGCGCCTGGAAGCGAGACGAGGCAGACTTGAAGTACCCATGAGTCTCTATGCACGTACAACATGTCTGTCTCTCTATCTGTCTATCGAACTAGCTGTCGATCCACCTATGACTCTATCGCTCTATCGATCTCTATGGATCTATCGATGACGATCGACCTATCGAGCTATTGACCTATCCACCTATCGATCGATCTATCACTCGATCTACCTACCTACCCACCTATCAATCTGCCGATCTATCTATATGCTTTGCTATGTAGTGTGGTGTAGTGCAGTGTTCTACTATGTCTGTGTTAAACTACAGTATACAGTAACTTATATTGTGCTTCAATATATGTGGTATCAAACTTCATTGGACTCTACCATGAAGTTGTATGTATGCAGATGTAAAGCTACATACCTACATAAACTACATAAATAGAGACCCTTCGATGGGGTTGAGGTCTCAAGGGTCGAGCCTGGGCTTCTGGGGCTTGAGATCCAAAGGTTGAGGGTCTCTCAGCCTGCTCCTCCTAGCAGCAGCAGTAGCAGTAGCAGCAAAAGCAGCAGGAGTAGTGGTTGTTAGTAGTAGTAGTAGTAGTAGTAGTAGCAGCAGCAGCAGCAGTAGTGATGTGCGCATAAGAAAAAAAACCGCTCAAAACGCCAGACCCGAGGACCTGTGAGGTGATCCAGCTGATCTTCATTGGAATCGGCCCCCATCGCCGCGATGGCTACCACAGAATACGAGATGCTATGAGGGTTTAGGGTCTAGGATTCTCTTGGTTGAAGGGTTTGAAGGGTTGGGTTTGGGGGCTGCGGGCTGAGGGCTGAGGGCTTGGGGCTTAGAGCCGTCGGTTTGTGTGTCGGATTCGGCACTTTGGGGTGTTGGGGCTGACTTTGGCATCTCACAGTAGCTTCTAGGGCTTCTGGGGTTTGGGGTGCAGGGGGCTCAGGGCTTTAGGGCTTCAAGGTTTAAGGTTTTCTGGTCGGGGTATGGGGCCTACTGCTTCAGGTTGAGGGCTTAAGCCCAAGCATTTCCGCTCTGAGCCTAGGTCCCCTGCCTTTCGAAGCCAACGCTACAGAAGGGTGCATCTCAACACCGAGCTTTGATGGGATCGGCTTCTTATGTAATTACACCGGAACCACCCCTTCTTCAGGAACCATAGTATTTGGATCCCTGCTGAAAACCGTTGTTGAAGGAGGAGGGCTTACTGGTCAGATGTCTACGTCACCCCAGTTACGTGCACAGTTTCTGAAGCAGATTCAAACGCCCGGCATGCAGTTCTTAGCCTTGGATCTTAAAACCGCTCATCTCTGTCTGGGGCTTGGAGATGGCTGCTGACAACTGCCTGCCTCACCGCTAATGGCAACTACCTACACTGACTTTCTCCGGAGCCGGGTCCTTCTTACAGTGTTAGCCGGATCACACTGAACCCTGAACCCGACAGTCCCAACCCCGAGCAGAATCCAGAGCTCAACATCTTCCGATGCGTCCTGAAACCCTAGGACCCCCATACCGCACAGCCCGAGGCGTCAGTCCGGAAACCCCAGGGCCTCGAGGCTCGAGATCTTTAGAAACAAACATTGCCGGGTACCGGGCTTTCGGTTCGGGACTTCAGAATCATGTTTGAAGGCTTAGAAATGATAGTCTAGAGTTTAGGATCCTGTGTTTAGGCTTCGAGTTGGGGGTGTTCAGAGTTTAGAGTTGTCTAGAGTTTGGGATGCAGGGATTAGAGGCTATAGGGTCCATAAGGCTATGGTGCTACTACGAGGCCCAGCCAGTGCAAATGCACCATAGGTGTTTCGGATGCGACTCAGCTGTATGCTGCTGCCATGACATGTGGCCACGCGACGTGCGATGACGCTGAATACTGAACTCGAAACCCCAGGTAAACCGAACAGGCACTGAACCAAAAACCGAGAAAAAAAGCACGCAAAGCCCGTGACGCTACAACGCTAATCACTAAACCTCCTCTCCCGCTTCCAGACTCCTTCTACTTGTAAGCCAGGGCCCTATCATCCTCTGCGAAAACGCGTCACAAGCTCTAAAGTCCGTGTTGGACAATGTACGTGCCGTGCCTGACCTGCCCCAATAAAAACCCTGTCAAACTCTTGTAAAAAAATAACCTTGCAAAACATGAACTCCAAACCCCTCAGTGGGGAGACCCTACTACCGCGAAGTTGGGCGAACCCTACCTCCCCTAAACCCTGAACCCTAAAACCCTAAAACCCTATCGAAGCCCATAAGGCGCTCTTTGATGGATCCGAGGGGACAGCCTGGGAATCGGATGAGATGATGGAGATCGCACCTGGCATGTTTAGGGCTGTTTGGGTTTAGGGTTTTTTGGCTTAGCATTTAGATTTAGGGATGAAGGTGGCACGCCAGGGCTTAGTGTTTTTGGGCGGTCTTTCCGCGTCTCTTCAGCGGGCCTTTAGAAATTGACTTCGGATTCAGGGTTTACGTACGACTCAGGGTTTTAAGGTTTTACACTTAAGGCGTGAGATTAAAGTATAACAACATAGATAGGGACTAGATGGTGATAATAGTTTTGACTTGCTTTTCAGGCCTCTGGTTCGGGCTTTTTGGGGTGCTAGGGTTGAGCTGGGCACGGAGTTTCGGGTGTTGTCTTGGGCAAAAAGCGCAGGGGCGTTACTTGGAGGCCCGAAAAGTAGGCCCAATTCCCGGGTTTGGGGTTTAGGGATTGAGGGTTAAGGAAGTTGAGGGGTTTCGGAGCCAGGGCTTCGTGCTACCGTGTTTGCATGCGGCCAGCAACCTCCGTAAACCGCACATCGTGGTGAAAGGCAAGAACCGGAGCTGTATCCAACGGATTCTCTCTGACAGGGCCCTACCAGATAAGACAACCTTCCTGCAGCATGCATGAGGCAGGAAGAGACCTTGGATCCTCAACCATCTTGCAATTATTCTACAATGCGCTGCATCATTCCACCCGCCTAATATGGGGGGGCCTTTCTAATCAGCATAGGGTTTTGGAGTATTTTAGAGCATCTGTATCAGAGAAGCCCAAGGAAGAGAATAAGCTGAACTCAAGAACCCAAGCCTCCAAACTTCCTGAACGAGGCGCAAGTTAGAAAGTGGCTTCAATTGTTAGAATAGGGTTTTGGTGCATGTTATAGTATAAGTATATTGCAGAAAACCCTGAGGAAGAGTATCGCCTTGCTAATTCTCAAGGCTTCTATATCACGCCATCAGACGAGAACGGGGGAAGCAGAAGCCATCCCCAAGCAGAGCCAGAGCGCCCATGTCGTGCAGTATATCCTGGCTTCAGGTCTGGGATGGGCGAATGCAGTTAGTCCACCAACTCTAGACCGTAGGGTTAAGGGCTTAGGATTTTGTTGAGAGCTCTTTCCCGTCTGCGAATCGCAGCTGTTCAGGGTTTAGGATTTAGGGCTACAACCTAACCCCCGCGTAACCTTGAGGACTGAGGTCGTTCACTAGCTCAGCACCAGGCACTAGAACCAAGAAATGTGCCGTCTCCCTAAAGATCATGAAGGCAGAGGGAGGCTTCCTACGATGTAGGGTTCCTTTCACTTTTTGCGCAAAGGCAAGTGGAAGTCCTCAAGTTGACGCTCGAAATCGAGAACTGCTTTGGCTTTCCCCGTTCCTTCTCTTGTACAAGCTACGCTCGTGAATCCAAAGGGCCTACGGTGCCTTCCGATTCGACACCGCAGGGCCTACGGTGTCGAGTCGGAAGAAAGGCATTTCCATAATTCACAGAAGTTGGCCTCGGCGGAATTGTGACTCCAACTCCGTAAGCCCAAAACTGCCCAAAACTCTAGGCTCGACCCTAAACCGTAAACCCCTAAACCCTAAACCCCTGAATTTTGATGCTCCTCGGCAGCAATCGTTTCGCCACGGATGCGAGACTCGGCGAAGGCCACGTCCTTTCGGGATCCCCGGCGCTTCAGGAGCTGCGGGGGCTTGGGGGTGTAGGCATCGGGGCCTGGGGTTCTCCAAGCCCTAGGGCGTTTATGGGTTTAGGGGTTCAGGGGTTTAGGGGTTTAGGGGTTTAGGGGTTTAGGGTTTAGAGGTTCAGGGGTATGCGGGTGCCGGGTGGTCTAATCAGAGTTTCGGAACTTGAGGGCTAGGGGGCTTGAAGG
>CAJNJA010015744.1:488-11459 GCA_905231915.1 Symbiodinium necroappetens | reverse complement strand
GTTTAGGGTTTGAGGGTTTAGGATGTAAGATTTAGGGTTTAGGGCTTAGGGTGCTACCCATCTTGCCGCTCCGGTTTTTGAAGGCCCCAGGTAGGGTGCAGGGTTTAGGGGAACAAAGAAGGCAAGGAAAGACCTGAATATGCATGGCACCAAGCTGGACTCAGGGTCTAGCAGTACACCTCACACATCCTCATACACTACCCACACACCTCCTTTTGAAAACACATCTAAGCCTGGACAACTTTCCCGTGAACCTCGTATCCGAAGCCCGAATTTTTTCGACCACAATCTCACAAAGCAACTTTCATCGTCAAACCTGATGCTCCCAAGCTCTAACACACCAAAACGGTAACGTGCGCCTTTGTGACCATGGTGGTTTGGCACCATCCATGGTGGCGGCGTTTTCCGGAAAAGTGGGTAAACATGGGAGTTTGTGCAGAGGCTTCACTAAGCGGCTTGTGTCGAATGCTTAGAATACATCAGTTTTACCAGGCTTTGGTTCGTCGAAGTAAGAAAACACTGGTTTTTGTGGCATATTTATTTGTAGGTTGCCTAAGCGGATTTCTGCAGGCACTCTTTTTTTGTCGTGTGTGTGTGTGTGTCTCACTTCTTCTTGTTCTTGGAGTCGGCCAGCCGACTGAGTTCCGTCCAGAGCTGCTTTTGAGCATTGAATCGGAACGTAAAACCAAGCAGTGCTGCAAGAGGCGTGGGTTCAGCTGAAGGTCAGACCCCGTAGGCCTTTTCAAGGCCAGCGTGTGCGGACGTTATCATGGTTGGGACATGGATTCTGCGTGAACGGATTGGGTCGGTGTGGGGGTTCTGCGTGAACGCATAAACCCCACGCCCCAGTACTTCAGAGTGTATGCTGCTGACGAGGACGATGGCGGTGGTGTCGGTGGTGGTGCACAACACGACTCCATGGACGACAGTGGCCAAGTGGAAGTCATCAGCCCTCCCCAACCCTAAACTGCAAAACTATGCCAAAACCCCATGGTCGCTAAGGTGCGCGTTAGCCTAAACTTATAAGCCCCTGTTAGGTTAGAAGCCAGAAATACCATGAAGCCTTGCACGCGAACAGCCCTGAATCCCTGATCCCTTGCCTCGAGTGAAGGCAACACCTAAACCCTATATATACAAAATAGGAAGTACCTAAACCCTAAAGGCCCTAGGCTCTATATACAAAACAGGCAACGCCTGAGCCCTACAGGCCCCAAACTCTACACCAAAACAGGCAAAAATCTGAGCAGAAAGAAAGCTCCACGCTCCGAGCCAGGGTTTTCTCGTCGTTTTGCCTGACTTCTTTAAGGGTGCGTCGGGGCCTCAACGGTGACTCCCTGACGATTCAGGCTTTAAGCCCTATAAGCCCTAAAGCCCTTAACCCTAAGATTCAGGGTTTCGGTTTTAGGGTTATTTGGGTCTCGGATTACGATTTAGCTTAATTAAGGTCTTGGGGGGTGACTGTCGGGCAGTGTGCGGTCTGCGGGTTTTGGTTTAGGGTTTGGGGTTTAGGGTTAGATTGATAATGCCTTTGTTGGATCTACTTAGTATGTTTCTGGCAAGCTCTGCACGTGCGGACCCTTGATTGCAGGGGGGGAGAAACCCCAACCCGAATTCGATTCCTCGAGACCCCTATAAATCCTCCAAGGCCTCATAGAGCCGAACATTGAGATCCAAGACTCTTCTTGCAAGTTCCCATCAAGGACAGCACAAGGCCGACCAGAAGACCTTTAGGGCTTAGGGTTTAGGGTTTATAGGGTTTATAGGGACGCCCTGATTTAAGAGCACGAAGTTAAGTGGATCCAAAACTCAGAGCCATCCTCCCTCATCCCAAAACCCTCAGCAGCTAAACCCCCAGACCCTTAATCCCTAATCCCTGAACTAAACCCTGAACCTCTAAACCCCTAAACCCGAATCCCCAAACCCCAAACCCTGAACTCTAATCCCAAAACCTGTGTCTTTCCCTCTGGTGTTTGGCCACCTTGCAGAGGTACGAGGATGTGGGTTCCGACCCAGGTTTCTGGGAGATGCTGCGCCAGGCCGTCTTCGTGGAGCCCGGTAGAGGGTTTGGGGTTTACCTACAGTCTCCATTGTAGTTCCTTTTGTTTGGTTGAACCAGTTTCACACTTAGGATCCTATAAGGTAACCCAAAGAAGGAACTACAATGGAGACTGTAGGAAGGGTTTTGGGATCAGGGGTCTGAGGGTTTAGGGCTCAGGGGCCCGGTAAGCAGGGTTTGGGGTTTAGGCTCTATCGGCCTTATAAGGACAATGGCTCGAAGTACCAACATCGCAGATGTTTTGGTCAAAAAGGCGTGCAGCGTATTGCTGCTTGGATTCTCTGGATCGGTTCGCGTATTTCGGCACCCACTGCCAGCCTAGCAAGAAAGGCAGCCACAAGGCTAGCCATGGTGGCCATCGTCAAGTCGTCGTCATCATCGCGGCCGCAGCAGGTACTGTGGTGACAGCAATCAAAGGCGATAGAGAAGCATATAGCAGCAGTAGGAAATCTAGCACCACTACGTCGCCGTGATTACTACTGCCACAACCAACCCCCCACCAGCCCCACTAGCCCCACCAGCCCCACCACACCCACCACCCCCACACCCCCGACAACCCCCACCCACCACCATCCTCATCGTTATCGTCATCGTCATCACTATCTTCTTCACGTTCATCTTCACCATCGTCTTCTTGACCATCATCTTCCCAGTCATAATGATCATCACCACTACACCGTCAATCACGCCAGCAGTTTTATGCACGTCGGTACCAGTGTCATGAGTAGCGACAGTCATCGCAACAAGGATGACAATGGTGCTTATAAGTCTTTGCAGCGTGCCAAATTGGTTTGTCAGTGCTGCGGCACCAGAAGTGCCAATTAGCGGCAGGAGCGGTAAACGGGCCGATGGTGGTCTTTTTCAGTGCATTAGTGCTGCAGCTTAAGTTTAGCATATAGAACCCGAGGGGAGTCGTAAAGATTATGGCGCAAACCCGCACGGCACGAGAAGAAATTCCCCTGTAGGTTACCTATAAAGTCTCCATTGTAGTTCCTTTTTGGGGTTACCTTTTAAACCTTAATACAAAATTGGTTAAACCAAAAAAAGGAACTACAATGGAGACTATAGGTAGAATGCAAAACCCTTTACACCCAAAAACCTTGGCTCCTCCTGCAGCAACTAACGCCAGCACCCTTGCGCCTCTGGACCCTCCAACCCCGAAACCTACAACACTTTTTCTGCCTTAAAGCCTAAAACAAACCCTAGGGCTCCAGTTACCTAAAGAGTGGGTTACTAGCCATAATATTATGTACCCCAGTAACCTACTATTCAGGTAACTGGACCCCTAGGGCATTCCCTGTATGCAAGCCACAAGGCGAATAATATGGTCGAACCGCTCTGAAGGGCAGGGCTCCGACCCATGTGAAGTTTCAGGGTTTTAGGGTTTAGGGGTGTGCGGGTTTAGGGCTTCGGGTTTAAGGTTTGGGGTTTATGGTAACAGGCTTTTGTAAACTTGATATAATGCTTCTCTCCTTAGAGGAGCTACCGAACGAGACCCCAGATGAGATTGTCGCGAAGTCATTTTTTGCCCTAGGATCGAAAGTGCGTTCGGCTGCGACTGGCTCCGCTACTCAAGCAACAGCTAATGGAGGGATCCTAGGCCCCAAGCCTTAAACCATAAACACCTAACCCCTAAACCCTAACCCCTGAACCCTAAACCCGAAACCTTAACCCCTAACCCCTATAGAACCTTAAATGCGAACCCCTAAACCCTATTAAACCCTAACCCCCAAAACCCTAAACCCGCGAGCCTAGACCAAAATCCTTCCTGACAGGCACCCACGGTGCTCACGCCCCTGAATACTCCGTGGGCGGATGTAGAGCAAGACCTGGAGGCAACCGGAAAGGGCGAGAGCGTCAGGGCTTAGGGTTTAGCGGTTTAAGGGGTTTAGGGTTTAAGGTTTAGGGGTTTAAGGTTTAGGGTGTAGGGTCTAGGGGTTTAGGGTTTACGGGTTTAGCCTTACCCCTCAACCTACATCACTAAGTCTTGAGCGCTATAGGGCTTGCTTCAGATTTCGTGAGTGTCGGATTCCAGATTTGCCGCCGGTTCTTTGAGCCTCCGAAGAGTTTGAGTTTTGTAGGTTCGCTAAACCCTGAACCCTACCTATAGTCTCCATTGTAGTTCCTTTTTTTGGTTTAACCAATTTTGTATTAAGGATCCTAAAAGGTAACCCCAAAAAGGAACTACAATGGAGACTATAGGTAATTAATCCCTTAAACCCTAAACCCTAATCCCTAAACCCCTAAATCCCTAAACCCTCCCTGCATCGACTGACTGGTTCGAATTTCCGAGTCAAGGATCCAAGGGGGTGTGGGACCGGTAGGAAGTTTGGGGCCTTGCAGGCCTCCAGCTTGAAACCCGGAGGCTCTAAAACCGGAGCCTGAAAAAAGCCAAGCCTGATTTAGGCGTTTTGACATCTGGATTTCTACGAGGTGCACGTTTACAGCTTGTATTTTTGGTGGTTTAGGCTCTTGTGCTTCTGCCCAATCTGCTGCAGGTGAGCGTGCTCCCATTCTTGGAGGAGCAAGGCAGGCTATCCGGATAAGTTGAGTCATGCTGCCGTACACGAACCCTATAAGCCCTAGATCCTAGACCCGTCTCCTTTAGCACCGAAAATCCAGCATGGGGTAAGTTTAAAGTATGCTATAACATAATATAGCACTGCAGCTCAAGAGCTAAGACTATTCTTTAGGAGTCTTGAATCTGAATTTGCGATGAACGCTAGTCTGCTTGTTGAGGTCTGTGAAAAGACTTCGGGTTTCGGCTTCTTGAAGTTATTTTACTTGAGGCAGAAACTCGACATTGAGCCCTGTAAAACCATTCAAAACCGCGATCAAAGCTAACTACTGCATTAACAGAAGCCCACAATACAAGTTCTTTTAAAGGTACTAAACGTCTGGGTGCCCAGACTGCTGACCCTAAACATGGGAAAAGGAGAGTCCACCATAGTTAAGACACCCAAACCCCCTAAACCAAACTTGCTAGACCTTTGACCCTAAACCCTAAACCCTAAACCAAACTTACTAAACCTTTAACCCTAAGCCGCCTAAGCCCTCCAAGTTCAGCCAAGCTTACTAAACCCTTAGCCCTAAACCCTCCAAGCCCAGCACCCAACCGTTAGCGACTCCCCAGGGTGTGCGGAGAACGCCGGCGTCCTTGGCTTCTGCTGGGGACCCTTGGCAGGATCAGAAGAAGTGGGGCTTGAGAGCTTTTTTGGTGAAACCCTGAACCCTAAACCCCAAAACCCTACGCCCTAAACCCTATACCCTAAACCCTAACCTCGGGGCTTGACAACTTTGTTGGTTTACTGCAGGGGCCTTAATAATTAGAATAGGGTTTTGGGGTCCATTATACTATAATTTATAAGAAGGAACCCACAAAGCCCCTATTCTAATTATTAAGGCGCCTACATTAGAAGATTTTGCCTTTTAGGTTTAGGGGTTTGGGGTATCGGGGTTTAGGTTCTTGGTGTCCAGGGTTAAGGGTCTTTGGGCTTTGGGGTCTAGGGTTTGGGACCCTAAACCCTAACCCTAAATCCAAAACCCTAAACCCTAAACCCTGTAGATGTTTTGGTTTTTGTTTTGTGAGTTGCGGGTGTTGGGGTTTTGAGTCTTGGGGCGTCCCGTTTTGGGTGAGAAGGTCTTGGGATTGGCGTTGCAGGTCTTGGGGTTTAGAGCTTAGGGTTTAGGGCTTAGGGCTTTGGGTTTAGGGCTTTGGGTTTAGAGTTTAGGGTTCAGGGCTTAGGGTGGGTATGTGAACTTGTGCTTGGTTACTCTTCTTCTTGAGGCATGGGAGTTTCCGAAATTAGGGTAGCTTGTTTTGGGATCCTTATAATAAGGATCCTACTATTTAGGGTACTATATCACGGTCCCCTATTTTCGGAAACTCCCACATCGTTCTTGCTCAAGTGAATGTTCCGGGTTCTTGCTCTCCTTGCGATGGGATCTACCGAAGCGTAAGTTCTTGCATAATACCTTGTTTTAACACCCTAAGCCCTAAACCCTAAGTCCTAAACCATAAATCCCTAAACCCTAAATCTTAAATCATAAAACCCTAAACCCTAAATCATAAAACCCTAGACTCTGAACCCTGAACCCTGCTCTAACCATGGCCGGGGGTTTTGCATTTAAGGTTCCGGAGTCTGGGTTTTCGGTTTAGGTGCCCGGTTGAGGGCTTGAGGTTTATAGGGTCTAAAAGCCATACCCGGACCAAAAGAATAGGGTTCAGGTTTCAGGGTTTAGGGTTCAGGGTTCAGGGTTTAGGGTTTAGGGTTCAGGCTTAGGGTTTAGGGTTCGAGGTTTAGAGTTCAGGGTTTAGGGTTCAGAATTTGGGTTCAGGGTTTAGGGTTTAGGGTTCAGGGTTCAGGGTTTGGGGGTTTAGGGTTTACGGGTCAGGGTTTAGGGTTTAGGGTTCAGGCTTTAGGGTTCGGTGTGTTTAGGATGTACGTGGTGCCTCGACCTTTGGCAGAGCGCCTTGCTTTTTCAATTCTTGACATGCCCCAGAAGCCTGGAACTAAAACCTAAACCCAAGAGGTAGTACCACCTGCAGAAAAACCCTGAAACGGGCCAGACCCCTTTGCCTGAAACCCTTTCACTCACCCCGAAGAACCTCGAAACCCCGAAGCGCTCGTCGACCCCCCCTAAAACCGAGTTCCCCTAACAGGAATGCAAGCTATTGAATAAGACCCCTGGTGGAATTATAAGTCCATAGCCAAGAAGCTTCATGAAACCCATATGGAAACTCTGTTATGAAACCCTTATAGAACCCTTTTCTATCCTGCTGTAAATGCTCTGTCCCTCCAGAGTTTAACACCCCAGACTTTAAGCCCTGAGTGCTGAAGTCGCCAAAACCGAACCTGAAGCCTCTAGGACCTACAGCGATAGGGCTCCTAATTATGAGCTCGGTATATAAACCCTAAACCCTGAACCAAAGGTACATAGGTAGCTTTATAACCCCTAAACCGTCGAAGGCGCCTGGGTGGTAGCTCATGGCTGCGCCCGCTTTGGCTTCCGTTGCGGCGCCATGGCGTCACTCTGGCTGCGCTGAGGGCGGTAGTATTAGGGATCCTTCTGGCTCTCTTACAGGGGACCTTATTGAGAGGGTCTATATCCCAAAAGGGTCCCCTAATCCTAGCTCCCATGTATATAGAAACTCTTATAATTCAAAAAGCCCATGGAGCTGATAGGATACCTTTGCCTTAAGCCAGGGTTTAGGGCTCAGGGTCTCGCGATTCGCAAGCTAGGCACTCCTAAACCCTACACCTAGACCTTAAACCCTAAACCCCCAAAAAAACCCTGAACCCTAAGCCCTAATCCCTCTAAGCCCTAAACCCTAAGCCCCCAAACAACCCTAAACCCTAACCCAGGCACCCCTGAACCCTACACCCTGAACCCTAAACCACCAAAAAAAACCAAACCCTAACCTAGGCACCCCAGCATACACACTTTGACGCTGCGCTGGGGCGAAGACGAGGCGGTTTCGGGGGTCTTCCCGCGTTTTCATCGGGCTGGCAGGGTGTTTCGGGGCTTAGGGCTTAGGGGTTTAGGGCTTAGGGTTTAGGGGTTAGGGGTTAGGTGTTTAGGGTTTACGGTTAGGGTGTAGGGGTTAGGGGTTAGAGTTTAGGGGTTAGGGATTAGGGATTAGGGGTCGCAGTTTAATAGGGTTTAGGGGTCACAGTTACGGGTTTAGGGGGTAGGGATTTAGGGTTTAGGGGTTAGGGTTCAGGATTTAGGGTTAGGGTTTAGGGTTTAGGGTTTATGAGGGTTCTGTGGGTGTTTACATGCGGTTTCACATGACGTACGGGTCTTCTGCAGAGGGCCTAATCAATTAGGTCTTATGTGAGAAAGAGTGATTGGTCTGTTGCGTGAGTGGCGCAGGGCTTCTTCGGAATAGTGAGTGTATATTCTGGATACATGTGCGAGGATACGAGTCCACAGGGTCCATACACTGTTGATGATAGAAATCCTGCATTACCTTAAGGACCCTAGCCTGTGGGAATCATGGTATATTCCTTATTATGGGTAGTGCAGGACTTATATCATCAACCGTACCTACTAGAACTACGACATGAACTCCCCGTCGGAGCGTGCTTCGGTGCCTTCGAGGTTTTTTTGGGGGTACTGTCAGCTGCGTTTCATAATTTGCCATTGTGACAATCAGCTGTGAAGGCCCTATCCTAAACCCTACTTAGACCCCTCAAAGTAGGTGAAACAATGGCCCAAAGCCTATAAACGGCTATTATTCGACACACTTTCGGGGTCCAGGTAAAGCCCTCAAAGCCAAAAGAAGCCAAGTCGCCCTGAACCCGAAACCCCTGTCAACTCAAAGGTACGCCAGAAACCTGCTTCTCCCAAACCCTAAGCTCTACACCGACACCTTAAACCCTAAGCAGCAAGCCCTAACCCGAAGTCCTAAGCCCTAAACCCTACGCCCTATACCCGAAGTCGTAAACCCGAAGCCCTTCACACCCTAAGCCCGAAGCCCTAAACCCGATTCCCCTGAGCCTGGTTTCTCTGAGCCAAAACGGTAGGAGTTCCGTTTACGACGGGCGATCTGGGTTTGGGGTTCAGGGTTTACGGTTTAGGTTCAGGGTTTAGGGTTCCGGGTTTAGGGTTCAGGGTCAGGGTTCAAGGTTTAGGGTTTTGTATTATAGGCTTTAGGCACTCGGGCTGGGGCCTAGGGTTAAAGGTTTTAGACCCTAAGCCCCAGCATCCGCACATCGGTTAAGAAGCCTAAACCCTAAACCCGAAACCCGTCTTCGAGCCCTGTGACAGTCCTGCAGGAGGCGCTTTTGTCCGGGATCAACGTCCCCCAGCTGGTCCTGGCAATGAGTGCTTAAAGCCTATAATACAAAACCCTGAACCCTAAACCCTAAACCCTAAACCCTGAACCCTAAATCCTAAACTCTGAACCCTAAACCCTAAACCCTGAACCCTAAACTCAGCAAAGACGGTTCAGAGCCCGAGCTTTACATTCGCCAGGCAACAGTCGTGGTGTTCGATAGAGGGTTTCTAGGAGACAGAGTAGGCCCTTATTCCCTTTTTTAGGGTTCAGGTTCCCTTATAAAGTCCTTTAAACCAAAAAGGGCACCCTTTTATTCCTAGGTTTCTCTTGGGTCTAGGTTTTGAGATTCTACAAAGGTTCTGTAAGGGCTGAAGATGGATTTCGTTGAGGGATTCAGAGTGTTTCTATACCTAGACCCTACACCCTACACCCCAGGGCCCGGACTGAAGCCTTAAAGAAAGACACTTCTGAATCAAAAAAACCCACATCTAGGGTCCTTACAGGAACCCTTGAACCATCAAAGAATGCGTGAAGTAGAAAACCGATCGAGAACCCAGCACAGAACCCTCCAAGAAGGAAGCGTGTTACCGTAGCCCGTTATAAAACAAGCCGTAGTAGATCCCTTATGGTAACCCTTCACAAGTTCCTACAGTAGTCCTTGCAGTAACCCTAAACCCTAAACCCTAAATCCTGACCCGAAACGCATGCAGTAGCCCTCCCTAACCCTCCAGGTACCTAGTATAGAGGGTACTAGAGCCCCCAGGGCCCCATATAGTAGACCCTAAACCCTAAACCCTAAACCCCTAAACCCTAAACCCTAAGCCCTATATAGTAGGTACCTGGAGGGTTAGGGCCTTTTGGTCAGCTGAGAGGATGAGCCTGACACCTGGAAGCCGGGTGGGCGTGCAGAGAAGCTGTTGAAGTCGGAGAGCAGCATTTTCAAGGCCGAAAGCGCACAGGGTGTAGGGTTTAGGGTTTTTTAGGATTTTGGGTTTAGGGTTTAGGGTTTTTTAGGATTTCGGGTTTAGGGTTTAGGGTTTAGTAAGGGTCTAGGACATTTTCAGGTGGGTAGCTACCGTTACAGGAGCCTTATAGAAGGTCTATATACCTTTATAGAAGCCTTCTGGAAGCCCTATATACCCTAAACTCCCCACCTGTAGTTTCCTTCAACTCTTCGTTGCATGTCGAACCCAAGAATTATCAAACCACCCAAGTACCCATAGGCTCCAAAGTAGTTCCTTTTTGTAGTTTATATTTAGAATCCTATAAGGTATTCCCAAAAAACTACTTAGGGACCCCGTGGCCAGGATATCCCTAGTTGTTATGGCCGGTGGAAGGGCTTGAAAAGTAGGGTGGTTTTCGTTGAAAAGATGTGTTCGTCTCGGCCGCGGCGTCTGGACAGGTTATCCAGGAGTCTCATGTGGGTAGCTTTCTAAAGGGGGTCCTTTTTATAAGGGTGCCGTACTCTATGGGTGATCTAAAAAGAGACCCCACCTGAGAGAACTACCCTTGTTGAGCCCAGAGCCTAAACCCTAGACGCGGCGTCGCAAACCCTAACTGAGCTCTTCTAAAGGCTGTTCTCGGGGTTTTTTGGAGTTTCACAAAGCTGCGCACGCATGCCGCGAACCCCTGAAACCTATCAGGGAACCTTCAAAGCGAATTGGCGTTACGCCAATGTAGCCAAGCCTTCAAAAGTAAGCCTACACCCTAAGCCCTAAATCCGAAAGCATAGAGCCCAGTAAGCTGCCCAACCCCGATGCAGACCCTTTGGGAGAACACAAGAAGCAGAAACCCCCTCTGTATGCCGGCGAAACCTCGAAGACGCTTCAGAACCCCTTGTCGTCCCTGAACAAAAGTCTATCGACACCCTATTCATTTTGTTTTGGCCCCCCCAATTGCTTGAGATGGATTAAACCCCGAAACCCTAAGCCTCTAAACCTTGAAACCTCAAGCCCTAAACCCCTAAACCCTAGACCCCTAAACCCCTAAAGCCCTAAACCCTAAATCCTTCTAGCAAGACAAGCCATGCCCAAAACCCTCCATCTACCCTCTAAAGACCCTAAAGACCCTTAATTTGGGACCACAAACCCCTATTTGAGGGTACTTGGAGGGTCCTAAACCCTAAACCCTA
>CAJNJA010015743.1:10306-37087 GCA_905231915.1 Symbiodinium necroappetens | reverse complement strand
AACAGTATGTGCTGTTGGGAATAAAAGTCATGACAATCGCAATAATGCTAATGCTAAAACTGATACTGATGCTGGGACTCATACTAGTACTCGTACTAGTACTTAATACTCATATATACCCATACATTGGCTTATACACATAGACATACAAAAAACTAGCAATAGCAAACAGTAGTAACGACTTCGACCTCGCAGCTTCCCCCAGGGAGGCCCCGCGCCAACGCGCGTGGCCATGGTGGAGGTGCGGCAAGGCGCGAGGGAGACGTCAGCTCCATGGGCGTGTTTTTTGGGGTGTAGGGCTTAGGGTTAGGGTTTAGGGTTTATGGTTAAGGATCCCTTATGTAATATGTAGGTAGCTCTGTATGAGCTTGTCCTACGGGTTCCATACCCCAAGACTCGAAGCAGCCCAGAGTAGCTGCTTTGTTTAGATTTGAGACCCCGAAGCAAGTACTTTTGCATACTTGGAGTCTTGGGGTAAGGGTTCTCGAGGGCTTTAGTGGGTTTTACGCATGAAGTTGTTAATTAGCGCCTGAGACCGTATGTCACATCCATGATTACAGTGTCTCGGGAGGTGGGATGGCAGGGTTTGAACAGCTCCTGCCGGTAGGCCCATCCTGGCGTTTAACGTCTAGAGTTTATGCTTAGGTTCAGCTTGTGACAGAAGCTTGAACCTCTGCATCGCGGGAATGCGCAGGATCAGAGAAATTCGACCGCTAAAACCCGTTCCGAAATATTAGGGTGTCGGACTTTGCGGGATCAAGGCTATGAAGGGCTTGGTCCTGGGTATCCCACGGCAGTCAGAAGGGGCAGGTATGGCAACCCAGAGGCCCAAGTTACTTGTTCGTTCAAGGGTTTTGTATTGGTATTTAAAAGGCCTTGCAAACTATAGATATATATATATATATAGATATATACAGATATACATATACATATTACATATAGTAGAATATGTATAATATGAATATGCACACATTAATGTACATTTCTTCAGTTCTGATGCGATAAAAAGGTTTGGGGCGTAGTTCGGTCCGACATCCAAAGCAGAAGCACTGCCCCACGGCTTGAAAGTCTTACAGCTCAAGCAATACAGGATGCCATGACCAGGGCCTAAACGTCCCGAAACCCTAAACCCCCAGATCCCTACACACCCCAAAGGTTCTCGCCGAGGGGCCGTTGAAATCTGACGGAACCGCGGGCGAAATCAACACACTTCAGACTTAAACCCTTGTAAACGCCCTACGATCAGGTTCCAGGGGAGATAGGGGCTTTGGGTTTAGGGGTTTAGGGTTTAGGGTTTAGGGGCTTCGGTTTAGGGTTTGTTAAAGAAAACGCAACCAAGCGGGGACTTAGGGTTGTCGCTTTCGGACTCAGAACTTCAGCTGGAAGGTTCTGTAACAGAGCGGCTGGAGGCCCCCGTCAAGGAACCCTAAACCCTGGGCCCAAAAATCCCCACTGCTCGAAAATCCAAAACATCGGATCGAATACCAGTGCATCAGCACAGCCTAAAGTCTTAAAAACAGGAAGACTCCTGTAACGCGGAATCCTGAACTAGTCGAAGATTGCAGTTTTCAATACTTACTGTAGACACTTAGAATAGGATATCGGGGTAGATTGTACTTACAGTAACTTAAAGTATACGTGTGTTAATCAGGAGCCCTTATGAGGAATAGCATTGATAAATATCAAGGGTTTTGCGTTTATGTTTATACCTAACACACCCCAATTAAGGTAAATCACAAGCATCTGAGCACGGCGCCTAAGCCGGCACCAAGTTCCAGGCACCTCATCGTTTTGTCTTCGCTGTTCGTTACCAGGCGTCGATTTCACCCTAAACCCTAAACCCCTAAACCCCCCTTAAACTCTCCATAGCAGGGCCTCTCGACATCAACGCAATAAAGAGTGATCAGGTATTCCAAACCGGTACCTGCCTCTATAGATTAGGACTACTCGATATATCAAATCAACCCGAAAATTGCCACTTAATTCTAAAACTGGTACCATCTAGCTTGGGAAAAACAAGGTTTCGAGCCTACCTGCAAACAACAGCTTCCTCAACCCTAAACCCTAAACCCTGAACTCCCGAAACCCTGAACCCTGAACTCCAAACCCCAAACCCCAAACCCTAAATCCTGCACCCTGAACCCCAAAGCCTAAACCCTAAACCCCAATTCGGGTGCTGAACCATGAGTTCTTCTGATTATTATAAGAGCCTGAGTTTCCTCTCTCGCTTAAGGGTCAGAAATTTAAAAGGAAACTACAGGTGGGGAGTTCAGGGTATATAGGGCTTCTATGAGGCTTCTATAAGGTATATAGACTTTCTATAAGGCTCCTACAACGGTAACTACCCACCTGAACAGTGTCCTAGAAGAAGGGTCATGGACCACGGCATCCTCTGCAACCAGGGTGTGCGCGGACATGCGAGTTTAGGGTTGAGGGCTAACTTACCTGGTAGACTTGCGACCCTAATGACGAAGCCTGCCACGATAGCAACGAGAGTGTCTCATGTCAAGCCAGACAAACACAGGGTACCACCCAAACGGCAGGATCTCTGGGTATAAGCCCCAAACCCATGCTCTGTCGAGGAATACCGACGTTGCCATTGGAGGGTTAAGCAGGGTTTATGGGGCCCGAGAGTTTCGGAACCACTCTACGAGGCTCAATCAAGGAGCTGAAAGGTCGAGTACGGGTTTGGGGTTTAGGGGTTTCGAGGTTTAGGGTTTAGGGTTTAGGCCTCATGGAGATTCTACTTACTGATGTCAGTTGCGTTGAGCCCGAGGGTGAGGGTTGCAACACGCGAAACCGCTAAGCCGCTAAGCCCCTGCAAAGGCCTTGTAACCTTGCAGTACGTACTTGCTATAGTCACCAGTATGGTGTATAGAACCCCTGTAGGGTGTCACGAAAATCCCACCTTGCTCCACGCAGCTCTGGACAGCGTCCCTGCGCCACAGCCTTCCAAGAGTGCAGGCCAGGGTTCCATGGTGAAGGGCTACTCACGGATCGAACGGAACATGACCCTAAAGCTTACAACCCTGTCTACAGCATATATTCCCGCTTAAAGCCCGGTGAAGCTTCAAAACGACGACTAAGGCCAAAAACACTGCTGCCCTGAAGCCAAGTTCCTGATGTTCAAGAACCTGGGCCATTAGAGCTAAACAGATCCTTGGAACGACCCTTCAAAAATGCTCGAGGCATGAAGCCCTCGTAAACCCGACATAATGCCATTATAGAACCCTGGGAAGCAGTACAAACAAACCTGTATGAGCCTCAAACCCTGTGGAAAGTGCAAAGTATCAACCCGAAACACTAAAGCCCTGAACCCCTAAAACCCGAACCCCTCAACTAAACCCCACCCCTAAACTAAACCCTAAAACCTAAACTCGAAACCCCTGAAACCCCTTAACCCCCCTTAAAAACCCCTGAGTGTAGAGGCCTTAGTAGTTAGAATAGGGTTTTGGGGCCCAATAGACTATAATCATAATAAGGAACCCACCAAAACTAGTATTGGTAAGTAGTTAACCCCATAAAACCCCCCTTAGTTTGAATTAACCCCAAACCCCTAAAACAACTTGTAAAAAACCACCCCAAACATCCCCTTAGTTTGAATGAACCCCGAACCCCTAAACCCCCTTAACCCCCCCCCGCCCCCCGCCCCCTAAAAATCCCCCTTTTTGATTCGAAAAAGCGGCTCGACCTCGGCCAACGCCTGGCCCGAGGACCAAACCCGCGCACCCAAGTGGAGGCCGGGGACCTTTTGTCCACTGAACGGGGGCTTTAGGGTTTAGGGTTCCTTAAGGTTTAGGGTTGGAGAGTTTAGGGTTTAGGGTTTATAGGGTTTAGGGATGTTTAGGGTTTATGGGTTTATGGGTTTATAGGTTTAGGGATTTAGGGTTTGGGGTGTCGGATTTAGGGTTTAGGGTTCCTCAAAGTGGGGTTTGGGGTCTGTAGGGGTTTAGGGTTTGTTGTTATTGGGGTTTGCGGGATTTCGCTTTTGTTAGGGTTTAGGGCTCAAAACCCTGATGCTTTAAAGTCCCCAGCGACCACGGCCCACATATGTAGGGCTACACCTGCTGTGAGGGCTTTTGAACGCGTTAATGAAGATTTCTGTGCTAGCTGCTTTTGTTAAGAGCTTCGTGGAGCGCCGAGGTTCTATAGGGTTGCGACTAGAACTGTTGAGAGGAGAGAGGAAGGGGTCTTAACCAATGGAACAGGCTTTGGCGGTATCAGGCTTCTATGCGATGCGGGCTTATTAGGGTAGGCATATCCCGGTCATCTACCATATACAAACCCTCACAAACCTTTAACCTAAACCCTAAACTACGACTAAAGCCCTAAAGCATCTCACACGCTGAGCACGGGGCCGAGCAAAGCCGCAAGGCAGGCGAGCTCTCGCCTCCAGGCTTGCCACTATTGGGCTTAGTCAGTTTAGGGTTTTGGGTTTCTTTAGGGTTTTTTGGTCAAACATGTCAAGCAAGTTAACGAAAACTAACTGGATGGAAAGGTGTAAGGAACTTGTTTTTGCAGTTTGAGGGCTCTTTTGCCTCACTGCAGTCTAAGAGCAAACCGTGATACTAGGCTGTGCCTCTAAAGGATTGAAGGGTGTCTAGGGTTCCTTCACTGCTGGAGTTAAGGTTTCTTTACACGGCTGCCTTTGGGGTTTGAAGGTCAGGGGATAAGTTTCAAAAACTTAGAGCGTGGCTAACACTCTCGCCCAAAAGACGTGCATGCAATGAACAATGTAGTGCGAAGGTTAATAAGGTTTGGCGGTGTTGCGGTGAGCATATAAACAGGTGCTCCAGGCTACATATGTGGACATCAAGCCCCAGACGCATCAAACCATGAACCTTTACTTTTTGAACCCTGGGCTCCTTGCAAAAGCAACATCTGTCCTGAATTGCGGTTCTTGGGCATTCCACGATGCTTTGGCGGCCTGTGCAAAACAAAATATAAAGGTGCAACACTCACACTTCTTCATTACGCTCATGGGCAAACGATCTGCCGGTTGAAGTTGACAAGCTCCCCAAAAATCAGGGAGTCAGCCCGAAATTCGAACAACACGCAACGGTTCAACTTTTCACCTCTTCGCGAAGGTACGGCTTGAGCTATCTAATGTTTTCGTTGTCCTGCCCCCCCCCCTCTCACCACTGGGCAGCCAAGCTGATCATCGAACCTCCAACTGAACCCTAAACCCTAAACCCTTAACCACTTGTTAAGTGCAACGCCGTGCCTTGGAACCTGCTGCCCTGCTTGCGCCGAAGCCCTCGACTCTTAAAACCTCGAAATACCCAGGATGGATTCCAGAAGCCAGGATCGAGAACAGGGGGCATTTGGGGTGTTTGGCCCACGATTTTCAAGGGACTTCTCTAGAGGCATGTACGGGTTTTGTAGCTCATTTTTCCCACGAGACTCCGAAACCCTTAAACCCCGTGAACCCTTAATGTCAACCGCCCTTCGTTGATTTGCGGCTTCATGTCCAGAACAATCAACCTGGTTCCGAAACCCCTCAGGCCCTGACCAAACAACATACCTCAACCGCAGATAACCTACCTGTTGAAGGACTCATCATCAGGAAATCATAGTACGCCGGAATCCTATTGAGTTTTGCAGGGTTCAGGAAGCCCGTGCGATGGAGGTTATCTCGGGAATGCACGAACGCACCCGCAAACGCATAACAAATCCAACAATCATAAATTTCTGAGCCACATGAGATGGTTCAGGACTTATTTACGGCCTAAGGACCTAGGATTTATAGGGCTCACGGAACCGTACGAGGTAGTAAGGGATGAGTTCTTATAGGGCTGATAGAGGGTGCAGGGTGTCTGTGTAGTTTAGTCAGTACTCCTCATTCTTGATCACGGGTCTGCACTGCGCGGAGACTCAGAAACAGAGCTTCGGTGCCTGCAAGGTAAAGCATCTCGGGCCTCTCCCAATTCCTCACCAAAGGCTTGCGGTATGTATGGGTACATATGTCAGGGCTTGAGGGTTTATGGTTGTTGTTTTGTTGATAAATAAGGGCTCTTGTCTACGTCAAAAGAAGACTATGCAGATTCTTCAGGCTTGAGCTGGCCAGGGCTCAGAGGAGTTTTGATGAAGCTGGCTCGCGGATGGCGGATAGTTACACTTCTTGGGTTTAGGGTTTAATTAGGGGTTGCTTTTCATGGCCCGGCCAAAAACGGAGCCAATCTCCTCAAGCACCCGAACCTATGTCCGACGTTGAACATTAAACTCCTTATCTTTAGACCGAACTCGAACAAGGAGAAGCCCGAAATCCGAAACTCTAAACCCTGAGCCCCGAAACCGTGTAACCCCTAAACACAGAAGCCTGAACCCCTAAACCCTGTAATCCCTCCAACCCCTAAACCCCTAAACTCGAAACCCCTAAACCTCAAACCCCCAAAACCCCTTAACCCCCTGCAATCCCTAAACCCTGAACCCTAAGAACTGAACCTTGAAACCTCCCAGGGTTTTGGGTTTGGGGCTTTTGGATTTCGGGTTTCGGCATAGACCCTAAACCCTAAACCCCAAAAACCCCAAACCCCGAACCCTAAAACCCCCGATCTCCTAAACCCTAAACACCCTAAACCCTAAACCCTAAGGGTTTTTAGGGCTCAGGACCCGGAGGCCCCCAAACCGAAAGCCCCGAAGAGCGCCTCTCGGCTTCCCTCGCCACGCGCTGCTCGCGCAAAGCCTTCCTGGGCCGACTTTTGGGGTTTAGGGGTGTAGGGTCTTAGGGGGTTTAGGGGGTTTAGGGTTTTGGGGGTTTAGGGTTTTGGGGGTTTAGGGGGTTTAGGGGGTTAGGGCTTTAGGCTGTTTTAGCGTTTTAGGGTTTAGGAGTTTTTTTTGCACGCCCCTTTTCCACTCAGGGGCTTGGAGCTTAGGGTTTTAGGCTGTAGGGGTTTAGGGTGTGTTGAAACTGCCTATAACGAGGGTACAAGGAGTACTCTATGATTTGGGATGCTTGCGTGGCCTTGGAGTAGTCCCTGTGTAGGTAGTCTGGGGCCAAAGCATATATAACAATCCAATTTGGGCACATGGACCCTTAAGGGTGCCGCCATTGCTTATCTTCGGGTATCGATGGCCTTGACAGGCCGGAAACTCAGCTTGCGGCGAGGAGGTGAGACGCAAAGGTTGCGCAAAAACAGGAGCGGAAGACCGCGAATTCCAGACAATTCCGGAAGATCGGCTTCGTTATGAGGCCGACTAAAAGCCTGCGGCGAGAAAGCGACAGAACAGTGAGAAACATATTATTCTGAAACCGACATACATGTTAAAACAAAAGAAGAGAAGCCTCGGTAGGGAATATCAGTACCCGGAAAATCGGCTGAGAGGCCCCAAAGCAGCTGTGGCCAGGAGCTTATGGCAAACAGCAAACACAGTTAACACAAGGAAGCGGTAGCTGATGAACAACATGATTCGCCTCAACGGGAAAGCGCAAAGTTCATGCACATGTTGCGCACATGATCCATAGCCAAGATATGCGTATTGGGATCCCGAGTCTGTGCACAAAAGCAACTTCAATATGGTTAGGAGGTTTACCGGCTACTGATTTACCTTTTTGGAGGTCTAGGTTTGGGATAGCAGGATGTATCAGTAACCCTCCTGCCGAAGCGCGACGGGGCACCCATTTCGTCCAGGCAGGTTGCAGCAATTGTGAATTCTGAGTCTGAGTCACATTCAAGCCTGCACGTTGCCTAAACCTCTCAGCAAACCGGTTCGCCGGGCTCCGCACAGCGTGGCATTGACAGCCACATAGCCATCGAAGGCCGTCACATTGTCCGCTTCCATGCCACCCACAGAATAGGTGGATGACCGGCTTCGGAATGTCGAGCTAGGCTCCATGTGAGTGGACCAGGTTCAGCATCATGAGCCATCAAAGGCCACCTCCTGTTCCATCGAACCCTGATGCTGTGGCTTACAACGGTGGGGCTTTATAGAGGGTCTTTCTTGTGCTTGGCTAAGGGAAGGCCTGGGCTTCGAAGTTGCTTGCATCCAAAGAGACGGCAGCAGCGGATGACTAGACCAGAAAATAAAAAAATCTCTACCTAAACCCCCATGGAAGCTATCTTCCTAGCTCTCCCTCTTATGACTTCCTCATGTGAGTCCCTAAAGTATAGTCGCTTCTTTGGGGTCCAGGTAGCCCTTTCGCCTGATACAACGAAGACTGGGGCCTCCCGGCAACTTCGGTCTAAGGGACGCTAAGACGGCTCGGGGTTTGAGGTGTGGGGTTTCGGTGTTGGGGGGGCGCTCCTGAAACAGCAAAGGGAATCAACACTTATCCCAAATCGAAACCTAGCTTCGCAGGTCTTGATCCGGCCCCTCATGTTCTGGAAGTCCCATGCAGGTCCCAGCTGTAGCAAGGGCTTATGGGCTTAGTTCGCTGGTGACAGCCATGACAGTCATGGCGATGTGGGGAAGCACAACAATTCACAGCACGCGCCCTTTTCCAGGCATCTTAACACAGACCGCAGGCAGGAACCTGATTGCAAAAACCGATGCTGTTCCCCTCCAAGGAATTTGACTGTGGATCCTGCCTTCTCAAGCCTTAATCAACAAGCCCTGAATCCTAAATCTAAACTGAACCCAGCTCCCCAAATCAGGTTCCTCCATCAAACGACGCGCTGTCGAACGGTCGTGAAACGGTGGCTCAGAATGGACTTTGCTTTTGTCGCAGCCTCGGCCGTAACACCACTAAAAGGGTTACGTTAGTAGAAGAGTACCATAAGGGTTACCATAAACGTTAAAAGGGTTCTTGACAAGGGCAACTATACCGGTTCCTGTACGGATATATTCTGAGGATTACTATGAAGGCACTGTGAGATGGGTTTCTAGAAAGGCACTACAAGGCTGGGCTACTATAAGGAAAACACTGTACGACAAGGGCACTATAAGGGTTACTATAAGGGTTGCTATGCGGGCAAAATATACCGCATTTTAAGGGCTACTATAGGTTTCCTTATGGGGATTACTATGCAAGGCCTTCTGCAAAAGGAAGATGTGAAGGTTGCAGGGACTCTGTGTCACCCGGTTTGGGGTTTAAGGCTCATCGGCTTTTTTAGACACCATATTTCTGCTAGGGTTTAAGGTTTAGGGCTCATGGGTACAGGGTTTAGGGTGACGATGCTCGGGAGGTTGGGCTGTCGGATTTGGAGACTAGCATCTGCGTCTGGACTTCGCGAATGAAGCCTGAACGCCGCATGGGAATTGAAGGATCTGGCGAACCCCAACTCCCCGAACCCTGAAACTGTGGAAGGAGCTTGAAGCGAGCATTCTCGCCCTTATCATGGGTTGGGACTGGAAAGATCTAGCTCATTGACCATTGGTAAATGCATGGAACCCTCGCACTGTTTTTTGGACACACCATTGTTGTTGCAAGGACTTAAGGGGTCTGCGGCTCAGGCTTTAATTAAAGGTCTAGGGTTTAGGGCTTAGGGCTCCTGGGGTTAAGGCTTCAGGGGTTCTGGCGAAGACACCTGAGCCGAAGTCCGAAACAGTCGCCCTTAAACCCAGCCCGATGCCTCTCTCCTCTAGAGCCTCAATTCCACACCCTTCAAACACCCAAGAGGGCTCCCAGAAAAACAAAAAAAACAACACTTCAGACTTTAGAGATCTCTACAGCTATGGGTTGCACCGAAAAGAAAACCACTTCAGACTTTAGACATCTCTACAGCTATGGGTTGCACCGGAAGATCCCTGTTTAGCCCAGAACCCCAAAAGAAAACAAATCTCGGCGCCCCGGCTCCACCTGGGACCGGCCTTGCGAGTCTTGGTATGGCCTGGGCTTCGGGGAGTCGACGGCGATTTTTATCAAAGCTTTGAACAATGGTAGCCATGTTAGAAGTCTAGGGTTTTGGGGTCTAGGGCTTTAGGGTTTAGGGTTTTATCAAGTTTTGAACAGGGGTAGCTAGGGTAGCCATATTAGGAAGTCTAGGGTTAAGGGTTAGGGCTAAAAAATAGTCATAATAAATCTCATGGTCGCAACTCATATATATATATATTCACAAGATGGAGCTCGGAACGAGAATTCTAATGAAGGGAGCTACGGGAAAACTTTTTTGTAGGGTGCAGCTATCGAGGGCTTCCGGGGACCTCGATCTTGGGATCAGGGAGCAGTGCCAAACGAACAGTTCCCCCTCCCTGCAACTATCCAGTAACCCTTAGGGTTTAGGGTTCCTTCATCCCTACAGCTCCCAACTTACGGGGTTAGGGCTTCGATTGGACAAGCCCGGAAACCGTGCCACAACCCTCCAAATTACCTTGACAGATCCCTTATGGATGGTCCGTTAATGCTGCAGGAAACCGGGGAAGTAAGCCATCAATGCAGACTTCACGAAGAAATCACCCTCTGTGGCCTGAATAAAGGGAACCTGGGGGATCCAAGACTACCCTGGAATTCAGGAACCCTTAAGACTGTGATTGCAAATCATGTATTAAAACGGAGTGTAACCTCAAGACTGTGATTTCTAGTCATGTAGAAAACGGAGTGTAAGAAACGCCCATGTAAAGCCTTCATAAGCTCCTTTAACACCTGAAGAAGGCATACGAAACCCTAATGACCCTAAATCCGGGTGCTCCGTACAAGGAAAACACCTGCGCCACCATACACAACAAGCAAAGTTTGCTGTCCCGAGCCCGCCGCACCACCTCTGGTGGGGTGATCCCACACGCTGCAAACTCCCCTGCGTTTATGCTTCGGCTGTCGACTTTCCAGCGGAGTGTGAGGGTTTAGGGCAGTCGAGTTTCAGAGCATAAAGGCCTTATAGGGTTTTACGGAGTATGAGTAGGGCCTATTAGGTTTAACCTTGTAGAACCTGTACGGCACCCTTTCACGACACCCTTGTAGTGACCAACCCCAAACAAAGCAGGTCAATTGGAAGCTAGGACGGTTTAACCCTAAAGCCTTACAAACAAAACAGAAACCCTAGAGCTCCCGGAACTGAACCTAAAGCCTTCGATGATCATTGTAGGCTCAAGAGCTCAAGAGGTTTACTATTTCAGTTTTTGTTGCATCGGTTTTTAACTTACTGTTACCTAGCGATGCCCTCGTTCTTGCAAAAAAGATGGCTTGGTCGACTCTTTCTGCCGGCTGCGCGGATGAAAAGCAGGATCTGAATATATTGGCGGTTGCAAAAAGAATTTCAATCGTGCTATTGGGTACATTGTACACCGATTTTGATAAGGAGCCCTATTGAACAGTGTTAGTACCTGTTAGCAGTCTCCCATATTACATTGACTAGGTTCCCCAGTAGCCCCTGAATAATAAGGGTACCCTTTTTCTTATTGTTTGGTTTTAGTAAGGGAACCCAAAAAGAAAAAGGGCAAAAGGGTACTACTGGGGTTCCGCGTTAAACAATGTCGGAGAGTCTGGACAGTCTGTGGCCGTTTCTGACAAATCCAGCCGCACAGTCACGCATGGGACTTTCCGAAAATTAAGGTACCTTATTTTTGAGTTCTTATAATAAGGATCCTACTATTTAGGCTACTATATTGGGGTCCCCTATTTTCGGAAACCCTCACATACACATACATATACAACACCATAACATGAACACCTGCGTGTTGTGCAGGGACCTCTACCGGCAGCTGTCATGCTATCTGTGCTGGACCAGCGTCACACTTCCGTCTATAAGAGGCGTCGTGTGTGTGTGTGTGTTTATATAAACAGATGGATCGATAGACCTAAACCCTAAACCCACATGTAGGCCTGTGACATGTGAACCAAAGTCTCGGCTCAATGTAATGTAGGGGTAGTAGTAGTTCGACTAGGGTTGGGTGGATTCGTACTACATCCACACAAGGAACCCTAAGGAATATCCCTGGTACGAACAGTTCGTACTGTTCAAGCAAGCCTTTTAACCCTCCCTAAACCCTAAACCCTAAACCTCGGAGACCTCAAAAGGTGTGATGAAGGTAGGTAGGATCAAGGATTGGGAATATCCCACCTACCTTCACCCCACCTTTTGAGGCCTCCGAAAACCCCAAAGCTCTAGGCCCCGGGCGTCGCATGCGCTGCGAGTGGCTCTCCCATTGCTGCTCGGACACCTTCGATTCCACCGACCTCGCTGAGTTGAGATCTAGGGTTTCGGGAGTAGCGATTGGCGTTTAGGGTTTTTTAGGGTTTTTTGAGGTAGATGGTATAGAGTTTAGGGTTTAATCAGGTGCTACGGTTTAGGGTCGTGCTTGGGGTTGTCAGGACCGCTTCAGCGTTCTTACAGCTGTTGGGGTGCTTTGAGGCTTGATACACTTCGAAAGAAGGTTGTAGAGTCCCCAATCCGGAATCTCAGCATCCGGCTGCCATCGGATGCCGTCGGTGTCGTGGGCGAGCTGTTCAACGGCCTGGGCCAAGGGTTTAATGAGAGAGCTCTAGGCATTTAGGGTTTAGCTTTAGGGTTTAGTTTTCAGGGTTCGCATGCTACGGTTGCTTGCGTCGGGTTGATTTTTCTCCTTACGTTTGAACCCGAAAGGAAGCGAGGAAAACACACCTAGGTATATTGTCAGCCGTCCGCAGCGGGCTTCGAAGAGTTGGTGCAAGATTGTCGTGCGCCCGAAACGTCTAGGAGACCCTGAAACTTCTAAAGAACCCTAAACCCCCCATGTACCTACTATATAGGGCCCTAGGGGCTCTAGTACCCTATATAGTAGGTACCTGGGGGGTTAGGGCAACACAACTGGATCCCCTTAATTCTTGGGTTCCTGTACAGTACCTTTCCAGTACGTTGGGCCCCAAGCTGGGGTTTGAAGCTTAGATGTCCAGTATCCTGAGGGAACTAACGGTTAACCTTTTTGGGATTATGGGGACTTTCCGAAAATTGGGTACCTTATTTTGGGGTCCTTATAATAAGGATCCTACTACTATTTATAGGGTACTATATTAGGGTCCCCTATTTTCGGAAACCCCCATAGAGGGGATTTCTAAGAAGGTTGCAGGTTACCTACTCTACGACTAAGCTAGTTTCGAGCGCCTGCCGACATGCAGGGCACTCTGCGACTTTTTCATGGATTCGCCGGTCCAGGGCTTGCCCCTCAAAACTTCAACCCCTAAAGCCGTTCCCCAAACACAAAACCCAAAACCCCAAAGTCCTGAACCCCCAAAGCCCGAAACCGAAAGTCCTAAACCCCAAACCCAAAACCCCTAGAGCCCTAAACTCTTCTCGGGGATCCCCAGGCTGAGGCTTTCTCACTTGCGGGCCTTAAGGCGCTTTTAAAATAGGCCGGGAGCTTCCCCTAAACCGTAAGGGGGGTGGGGTGGCGGGGGGGGAGGGCTCAGGGTGAAGGGCATAAGGCGAAAGTTAGGGGATCGAAGACGATTGAATAAGCTCAGGAAGTCTGCAATGCAACAGCTAACACTGAACCTGATCCCAGACATCCCAGGCTCCGGAAAACCACGGCCGTGACCTCGGGAATCTCCATGGGTTGCTGCGCCTTCCGGCGTAGGGCTTTACAAGGTTTGGGGTTCGGGGCATTAGGGATTAGGGTTTGAGGATTAACTAAGGTTTATACGGGTTTAAAAGCTTGTAGTGTTTAGGGGATAGGCTTAGGGCTTTCTGGCCACTTTCGGGTGTTGGGGCTTTATCGGATGCCGTTCGTGCAGGTTTTCAAGCGCAATATATGGACGTATAGAAAGTAAGGCCTGCCAGCATTCGTTGGCTACGACCATGCAGCAGTGGTTCGAGGATAGCAGTAGTAGTAGTAGTCGTCGTCGTCGTCGCAGTTCAGTAGTAGTAGTAGTAGTAGTAGTAGTAGGAGTAGTAGTAGTAGTAGTAGTAGTAGTAGTAGTAGTAGTAGTAGTGTTGTTAGTAGCAGCAGTGGTCGTGGCAACAGTGGTCGTGGCAACAGGGGGCCCGGACTCCAAATCCGACGAGAACACCAGCTTGGTCTTTATCCTGTACCCACATACTACGTAGGTACTCAGAACTCTTGAGCAATGTAATGGTACTCAAGAAAATTCGAAAAATTAACAACCACAGGCCTTGGCTTGTGGCCACATGCCCCAAACATCAAACTCAAGACTCTTAAACACTAAACCCACAGAATTTCAAGACCTTAAACCCTGGGCCCTCGACCCTATACTCTAAACCCTATCTTTCCATCTAGCCATCCATCCATCCATCCATCCATCCATCCATCCATCCATCCATCTCTGTATATATACATATATACATATACATATATATATATATACACACACACACATATTATATCCCCTAAACGCCTAAACGATGAATCCTTTACAAACCCCTAAGCTTCCCTCCGTGATTTGGGGCTTCTGCTCCCAAGCGTCCCTGGGCCTCAGTCGTTCCAGTGGGGTCCCGTGGTACCTGTAAGGCTAAGCTAAGTAAACCCGGGTTTGGGGTTTAGGTTTAGGGTTTAGGTTTAGGTTTTATAGGGTTTAGGTTTAAGGTTTAGGGTTTAGGGTTTAGGTTTAGGGTTTCGGGTTTCGGGTTTAGGGTTTCGGGTTTAGGGTTTAGGTTTAGGGTTTAGAAGTCTTAGAAGCCACCTTATGAATTGGTAAAGCATCACATGACAAGCCTCGGGTGAACGGGGCAGCCAGAACGAGATGCTCATCCAGTCCTGCGACATGTAAGATTCGAAAGAAGATGAGTTTAGGCGCTAAGGGTAGGATAACAGGGTGTTATGTGGATGTATGTGATATATTTGGACGGGCTTTATCAGAAAATCATCAAGATCCTGCAATCACGTCCAGAGATCTGCGGCATTGTGCATTTCGCTAAGAGTGTTTGCGCTATTCAAGAAGCAACAGTTAGATGTCTGAAAATATAGGTCCAGAAGGAATTGTAACACGTAATTTACTGGCCTTGACACTTGGAATTTGTTTCGGGGTATATTGTAGTATGCTACTGAGGAACCCTCAGGAAGCGTTTTACTAAAATTCCTAGTTCGCCAGGCTTCTATAGTATAGCTGACTGAGGCATGTTTTAAATACAGTCGTTAGAGACAGAACCCCGAAAAAATCAGCACTAATTCTTCAACCCCAAACCCCAAATCAATACAACCCCCAGAGCAACTCCGTACCAAACCCTGGGCCCTACACCAGTATGGAGACTTCACAAAAAAAATAGAAACCATCAAGCAAACCCAGTACACACCTTCACGTGCAAAACTCGACAAAGCAGGGACATCTAGATAGTCTTCAGAACCCCCGCTGAATACTTGCCAGCGTTCTCCTCGAACCTTTACTATGAAACCCCTGCCATAGAACCCTTACAGTACCCCAATTGAAGGAACCCTGCCCAAAAAGAACCCTAAACCCTAAACCACTCAAAGTTCCCATCTCCTCCACGACCTCCTGCTTATACTCCCTCAAGGACACCACCTGTCGCCCGGAAGGTCCGAGCCGTAGTTCAGCTGACAAGTGACAAGTTTTCGGGTTTTCGGGTGTTGGAGCTTAGGGGGGCTTTAGGGGTTTAGAGGCTTAGCATCTTGGGCCTTTAGTGTTTTCTCCAGAGCTAAAAAATGTTTGGAGGACTAGAGTGCATCGTTGCTGCATCGCAAGCCGAGGCCGCCAAAGAGTTGCTAGACCCTCCATGTACCCCCTACGTGGACCCTAAAGACCTGCTATTTGAGACCATAGCACACCCTAAACCCTACACTTACACCACTACAAGGAGGGCCCGGGTTCAGACCGCAATATTTTGCAGAAGACTTATGTCACAAACCGGTGTAGGGTTCAGCTGGATGCTGGAGAACCTACCTGTGTACGGACTTGTATATGGAAGCTCTATAGTGAGGCACCCCAAAACGTGGATTATTCAGGGTTCAGGTAAGGTTTCGGGAAGAGTTACGGACTGCTCTGCAACTTGAGCAGAAGAGAAAATACCCCGTGCCTGCGTCTCGTAAGGGCCTGCAACTGAGTTCCAATACCTCAGCTTTGCAGCAAGGAAGGCTAGCTGCGGCTAGCTCAGAACAAAAATCCTAAACCCCAAACCATAGAAACCCTAAGCCCCCAACCTAGTCAGTTTTAAAGATGAAGGAGCCGAGAAGCAATGATGGCCTGGGGCAAGTTGTTGACTCAAAACTCATCAAGCCAGCTACAATTCGTTCATTCATTTCATTTCATTTCTTTCCTTCATTTCATTTCATTTCATTTCCTTTCATTTCATTCCATTCCATTCATTCATTGATTCATTGGTTCATTGGTTCATTGGCTCATTCATTCATTAATTCATTAATTCATTAATTCATTCATTGATTCATTGATTCATTCATTCATTCATTCATTCATTCATTCATTCATTCATTCATTCATTCATAACATACAAATAAATTACGACAATAAATAAATGAAGAAATAAATAAATAGATATATAGATGGATAGATAGATAGAAGCAGCTAAACCCTGAACCTAAGCCCAGGATTGCTGCCCTTGAACAAAGAGATCAGGTGCGGCCTCTGCAAAGATCCCTAAACATCCGGAGCATTTACCGGGAACCAGCATTGAGGCTTTGAGGGAGATTCGGGCTACAGGTTTAGGGTTTAGCAGGATTTTCGCAAGATTGAGGAAGGAGAATTCAGGACCCGTGTATCTCGCAAAAGGGTCTGAGTCTCGCGCATGAACTGCGGCGCCCCTGGTCGGAGGACGTTGTCCCCGACCACAATGGCCTGAGGTCAAGGGCCTAGCCTTGAGGGGTTAGGGTTGGTTTTGGGGTTTTAAAATAGAGTTTAGGGAATATGGGGCGTTTCCGAAAATAGGGACCCTAATATAGTACCCTAAATAATAGGACCCTTACTATAAGGACCCCAAAATAAGGTACCCTATTTCTTGGAAACCCCCATATAGGGTTTAGGGGTGCAGGTTTCGTGTTTGAGGATCTGAGCGGCTGGAGGGTTGTAGCGTTCTGGGGTGGGCGGCGATTGCAAGTTATGGTTCGCGAAGTTTTAGCACTTTCGAACCTCCGGCGAGCCGGGCTTTTCCTCCTCAAATCTCTCGTGACGAGGCCCCAACTGTGGGCTTTGGTTTGGGCTGTAATCCATTGGGGCCGCGGCTCTCGAACCACGGTTGCAAGGACTTCGGTGTCATTCTCGGCTTTGGAGCCCGAGGTGCCCCAACTCAAGGTCGGGCCCGGCTTTTTTTGCTAACCTCTCGTATACCGTCAGGGGGAAAGAGATCAGGGACACGACAAAATATGCAAGGCACGACATCTAAAGCTCGAAGGGTCCATGTATCCAACTAGTATATACTTTGGCCTTCAAGTACTGTAGTCGCCATATAGGCACTTTGCGAGGGGCAAGGTATGTACTATTTAGGCACATGGACCCTTAGGGAACCCTTCAACACATGGCGCCGAACCCCGAGAGGAGCCCGCTTCCCGGCTTTGAAAACTGAACCAAAACCCCCGAGCTCTCGAACCCCCGAAGACTCTCAGCTTCCAGCACGGTCTGACAGCATGTTAAAGTCCACAATGCGTTGCAAATCCTCATTCGCTTTGCCATATATATATATATACATATATATTTACATGTATTATTAGTAGTATTATTATTAGTATTAGTATTAGAATTAGAAATAGAATTAGAATTGGAATTGGAATTAGAATTAGACGTAGTATTAGTATTAGCATTAGCATTAGTATTAGTATGATTATTATAATAAATACACACACACATATAATCACATATATAGAACCAGGACTTTCGGTTGTGGTGAGGGTTGAACTCCGATGCCTTCAGCCTTCGGCTCTTGGCCTATGCATGGACATCGATGGGTAGGTGGAGCGTCAGAAGGAATGCAGGGGGATCAACATGATCGGACTTGGGATGTGGGAAGGGCCCAAACCATAAACCCTAAACTGCCAACTGAGTTTGGAGAATCTATGCATAGTTGGCATAGTTGCTTAGAGCATCGGCGCTGTGACGCGTTGCGCCTACAAGAGGAATGCTTCCAACGGTTCCCCGGGATTCTGATGCCAAGGCCTACCCGATAGCTGATGAGCTCAAACGGCTTTTCCAACATCTTCCCAAATTCGGCAGGATTTTCGGGAACGCCCTGTGAGAAGGGCAAACGACAGAAAGGCCAAAACTCAAAATTTAAAGCACAACACACGCACACACACACCCTACACCGAAACCCTTGAATAGTCACCGATGCACCGACGTAAGGAGTTGCAGAATTGTCGTTTTCAGGTTTTGGAATGCGAAACACTCACATGTACAGACCGGCTGACGTGGATGACCAAACACTCAGTTTTTGAGCCTTTGCAAGCAACTTCTAATTAAAGGCTACGCACCTGCAATGCTTGTTTCCTTCATGGCCCGAAACCCTGAACCCTAATACCCTAAGCCCTGCAAACCCTAACATAATACTCCAAACCCGGAACCCTAATACCCTAAACCCTACAAACCCTGAACCCTAACATAATACTCTACACCCTGAGCCGTTCCTACTGCTTTGGATTGGACTGTTGAGAGCTCGAGGGACTGAACTCGATTCACTTCGTGATGGCAAACCCGAGTTTGAGTCTCAAGCCGCCCTAAACCCTAAACCCTAAAGCCCTAAGCCATAACTAAGAGGTTCAGGGCTTAGGGTTTAGGGTTTACTAAAAAGTATCAACAAACTCCACACCCTTAACCCTTAACCTAGAGCAAGGGTCCAAGTGCATCTTCGTGCCCTGCTGATCGAAGAAGAGGATGTCAATAGACCTATGAAAGGACTTCGTTGCCGAGTTCCTAAGCCCACAAAATATACACGTTCAGTTCTACCAAGGGTCCTTGTATCCCAAAATGTGTCAAAGTGTACTCATACAGCTACTAAGAGGAGGCTAGGGTGTCGGTTTAGGGTTGAAGGTTGCGGGGATGAGGATGGCTTAGGCTGTTAAGGGCGATATATGGGTTAGGGAGCTTAGGGTTTAGTATGTCGATGGACCTATGAAGGAGGCTTGTAGAGGGGCCTTCAAACTTCGTAGGGCTCTTTTTGGGGCTTGTCTTCTAAGGAGTGGTTCTTCCGGAATTGCTGTACGGGTTCAACGATGTAGGAATTTGAAACAAAAACTCGACCAGATTGTGCGAGTCTATTTGCATAAGGAGCACTTGGGAGCAAGAACCATTCAGGCTGCTACACTATTGATGCCTGGGTGTGTAGGGTTGATAGGTTTCAAGTGCGATTCGAAGCTTCAGGGTTGCGGTTTTTAGGACTGCAAGGTTGAAAGCTTAACTTCGCATGTCAACGAAGGGCCATGGGGGCTTTCCAACCGCTGTTGGCACCCAAAGAAGGAACCTACATACATTTCAGGACTCGTTCCTTCCATGAGCCTTTTTGGCTAAGGACAATCTGGACCCTGGATAAAAAAACCTGCATTTTAGTACTCCTTCCTTTGGTTTCTGAATATACTATAGAAGTCGGAAGCCTTATAGTAGTACTTTTGAATTACTAGTGCTATTTAACTATTTGCGGGGCTCCTTATTAAAACTATACTGCAACACTCAAATTATGAAGGTGCCTACAAAAGCTCCTTTATTGGGGGGACTGTTTTTGCTGTCTTTTTGATTAGCTCCGGGAGCTCAGACCAATCTAAACCCTAAGCCCCAAAACCCTACATCTAGAATCTAGACCCTAAACGTTCAACGTTGATCCCTGAAACCTTGAGCTTTGAAACCAACACCTCTCAGCGCCAGTAGCCCCTTAATAATTCGGGTGCCCTTCTTCGTAGTGTTCGGTTTTGAGTACGGGTGCCCGAAAACCCTGTTCCAATTGTTAAGGCACCTACATTATCGCCTTGGGCTCCGAACAAGACTTCTATACTGTACGCGGCTTTCATTGCTCAAGCCAAGGTCCTAAGCGAAACCGAGCGCCAAACCCTGGCACAAGCCCTTGCAAACACTCCAAGAATCTAAGAACCGACCCTTCACAAACCCTTTACCGGCCTTAGAGCCAAGAAAAAGCAAAAGAACAGCTTAGAACCCCTGCCAGCTGCTTGTCACTCTATCCAGATTTTATTTAAGTCCACAGTGTAGACACCCCTATGACAGCTCGTCGACTGCTCGTTCTAAGACATCGAAAACCTGATTTCCGCCTTGAAAAGGAATTTGAACCCTCAACCCCTAGAACCCTAAACCCTCAAACCTCCCACCCGAATTCAACTCTCAGCTTTGGGCTTCTCGGGCAGTCGATCTTTCAGGCGCGGGATGAGGTTCTCGCTGTGCCCGCACTGCAGAAGTTTAGTGCTGGACTGCGCAGCTCAGTTTGGGGTGCGGGTTTAGGGCTCAGGGCGTAGTGCCCTGGTTTAGGGTTTAGGGTTGTAAGGGTTTAGGGTTTCGGGCCTAGGGTTTAGGGCTTAGCCCTCACTGGAGAGTTGGAGGGTCTTCCTGATCTATGCTTCAGGGTTTGGAGGTCTCGATGTGTTTTCACGGAGGGCCCCGCCAGGTCAAGCCATGAATTCTATGATCTGTGTTTGCTTATAATGTGATAGCTTGACTTGCACGAAAAACGACTTTTTTGAACGGTGCTATACGGTCCAGGTTTGTTGTTTCAATGTTTTCGCTGATTACCTCTTCAAGCTTGCGAACGTAACCTTTATCACAGAGAATTCAACTCTTCAAATTAAGCTTGATCATGCATGTACAGCTTTTGGCCGAAGGATGAAGCCTCACGGTCATGGGACAGTTCTTTACATTGAGCACCTCGGGTTCACGATTCATCTTCATGCTCAGCCTGAAAACTTGGTTGGAGTTCGTACCTGTATGCAGCTGTGGCGTGGTTGCTGCCAAGTCAGACTTGCCAGCGCAGTGACGGCAGCGATGATAGCGATGGTCGTCATGAAAACCAACATGACTGCGGTGAAAATAGAAACTATGTTAACACTATTGCTGATGATGATGCTAATAATTATAAGCAGAAGGCTGAGGACGAGGATGGTGATGACGACGGTAGAGGTTGCGAGAACGATGATAATGATGATGATGATGGTGGTGATGATGATGATGGTAGTATTCACAAGAGCGAAAATACTACTTATCATCCAACAGAATAAGAACAGCAGCACTGGCCATCCTAACCCATGAAAGTAAGAACAATAAGAACACTAATCAGAATACGAATAAGAACAACTAATACTATTGATAGTAATGGTGATAAGAAAAAGGAGTAGTAGTATGCAATAGTTGTAAAAAATACATATCATACTTAACAAATGATAATGGTGATGATGGTGGTCAGCCCAATCGTCGGAGCTGTTGTTCACGTGGCACCCTGCACACCTGAATTCTGATTGGTGTGGAAATTGTCATGCACCCAAGTGACTTTGCGTGATCTTCAACACGATAACCCACAACCCAAAACCCGAAAATCCTCAACCCCCCCCCCCCATTCCAGAAAGTCATGTGCCGAAAACCTTGACCCTGGAGTTTTGTTGACTGAGGAAGCCGGCCCAAATTTCGATGTGATCTGTCAGACCAGCCCACCTTACATCGGGTTCGCAGGACACCGGCTGAGGGCTCAGGAAGTCTAGAGTTTCGGGGTTGCAGGGTTTTAGGGCTTAGGGTTTAGGTTTAGTTTTTTTTTGTGTGTGTGTGTGTGGTTTGTGCTTTTTTTTGGGTTAGGCTTTCAGGTACTTTACTAGCAGCATGTTGCCGCGGAGTGTAAGTTCGAGGACTTGGGAGATCCTTCCGGGGGATCCGGGGTTCTGCCCTTAAAAGGGTCAGAACCGTAAGGTTTGGGTTTAGGGTTTAGGGTTTAGGGTTTCTTTAAGGGTCAGAACCTACTAGTTTGTAGGGCTTGGGGATTCAGGAAAAGATTAAGGTTCCTGGGGTCTGAGGGTTTAGGGCTGCTGTAAGGCGGCTCATTCGGTTTTTGGGTTCGGTTGCATGTAGAATCCTTCATCCATAGCCCTCTTGGGGATAAGTGCAGTAAACCCTAGACCCCAGGCCAAAACTACCCTCTAACCCCCCCCAAAACTGGAAAAAGATGGAGCGAAGGAGGCCGAAGCAAAGAGAAATCTGCGCTATACCACTTCAAACCTTAAGCCCCAGGTAACCGTAAACTGCGCCTTACAGCCAACCAAACTAAACGCCTCCAAGCCTCCCGCTCCCAAAAAAAACACGGAAACACCTCTTTTTGTTGAGGCTTTCTTGCAGAGCTGTAAGCCGAAGATAAACAGAACATGGGACTGAATGACACCCTAACAGTACTATTGCCAACCCCCTCCGTACCATACGACCGGAAAAAATACGAGTGTCACACTTCGGAAATCCCTGACACCGCAACCGCCAGTCACAAAATATCCCAGGACTTAAGCCGCCAATCGCAGATCCTAGCGGTGGATCTGATGAGCTACTGTTCAGCATGCAAGTGGACCGCTAGACCTCAACAAATTAAACATGCCCGACCCTCGACCGCAGAACAGCAACCCTGAACTCTCGAGCCTCACCCCGAACTCTCGACTCCAACTAGGAAGCTTGAAGCTTCAACGGGCATCCTTGAATGCTAGAGTTTATAAACAATTAAACCTTTCTTACACCCTTATGAAGCCCTTACGGAACCCTTCAAACCCTAAACACTGAGCCATGTAACTTCAACCCTAAACCCCTAAACCCTAAACCTTAAACCCCTAAACCCTAAACCCTAAATCCCTACTTTCAACACGAACCCAAGACTGGCTCGAGCTCCCAACTCGATGGTGTTGCGAGCGATCGCTGCATGGTACGGATCCACCTGCTGGACCCCCAAAACCCAAATCCCTACAACTGCAAACCCCACAGTTTTTAAGGCCATGTGCGGATGTTGGGTTTCCTTGCTTTGGGGCTTCAATGCGGGGTTCAGAAGGGCTTTGAGGGCCGTGAGAGTCTAGGATTTGGGGTTTAAGCTTCCGGGTTTGGGGCCTTTTATTCTCTACACCCTGGCTTGCAGTGCCGTTTGCGGGCTACCTGATCCTTCTCACTACAGTTCACTACAGGATCCTAACTGTTTAACCATAGAAAAGGTTGCCCCTAAGAAACTATCTGTAGGATGAAGCTAATTGCTGGGCTGCCTAGCCTCCCCGATCCAGCCCTGAACCTCAGACGCCTTCCTATGGTAAGGTATGGTTTAGGGTTTAGGGTTTAGGGACTTTGTGCATGAAGGAAGTGGTTGGCTGATGAGGCCTACTTGGCACCACCCCCGGCAAGGTGGCAACAAATGCCCTGCATTGCTGCAATGCGACTCCAAACAAATGCCCCATTCTGTTCAAACACATGCGCACACACACAAACACACACAGTCACCCGCATCCCTTCACTCCAAAAATCGCCAACAATGCTACGATTGCTACAAACCCCAACAATCACGATGGCCCCTGCCAAAAAACAAACTTGCAAGCAGTAGCCTCATATCCGTACCCCATGAACCCGAAACCTATAAACGTAGGCGCCCCCAGAGACATCGTATACACTTCCTCATACCTGGAACGCCGATTCACCCCAGACCTTCCAAGCTCCATTTGTTACTAAGACCTCCGTTTATTCACCACCCTTATCTCGACCTCAAAAACAGAGTTAGTTCTGACCCCTCAGAAAGCTCCATGAACACCTGCACAAAAATAAACAAATGCATCTTCCTGATCTTTCTGCAAGAAAATCCCAAAGACCCTATACATCCGAAACCGTCTGGTCATAAAAGCGGCAAACCCTGGCCCGTTTGGATTTTCGAACCAGGGAGACGCCTCCATGGAGATGACGCGGCCGCCCCAATGTCGCATCTGCGAAGCCTTGGATAATAATAAGAAGAAGAATCGTAATAACAACAGAAATAATAATAATAGTAATAATAGTCATGGATTTCAGAGTTTTGTGGCTTTTTTTTGGGGGGGGGACTTGTGTCCCAGGGTTTACTCTTGGAATGGTTTGGGAGGACTTTTGGAGTTGGTCTGGGGCTTGCCTTCGAGGATGTTATAGAGTCAGACCTACCAAGCCTTCCCCTAAACCCTAAACCCTAAACCCCAAACCCCAAACCCTAAACCCTAAACCCCAAACCCCAAACCCTAAACCCCAAACCCCAAACCCTAAACCCTGAATGCCCTAAACCCTAAATCCTAAACTGGGGGCCTTGGCCTTCCATGGAGAAGGCGCATTGATGCGTTCACGGATGTGTCCGGGAACTCTCTTCGGGGTTTTGAGGTTTGGTGTTGAAAGTCATAGAATTTTCAACATGTGCGGGCCAGGAGTACATGCAGGGCTTACGTTGCAGTCTCCACCATAGCCGAAAATCCAAGCAAAATCACACTTCTCAACCGTGAAAGGGTGCTTAAACCTGACCACGTGCAAACTGCGCTTGGCATACTGTCTCAAAAAACACTAAGACGCGTAAATCTAGAAAGGAGGATATCTACTTCTCTGGCGCCACAGAAACCATCAGTTTTCAGCCAAGGCCCAAATACGAAACCTTCCCGCACCCAAAAGCACACCACCGACCTTCCGGAACCCCAAGAAGAAAAGACATCGAGGTGGCCTCCATTGGGTCTGACACAGAAGATGGTCCGTCGAGTATTTCAGAGTTCTTTGTTGAAATGGTTCATACCCCAGTAGGCCCTACATCAACTGCAAGTATAGGGAGTATAGGGCTTGTAGGTTTAGGCTGCAAGGGATCCCATGTCTGGGACTTAGGAGGTTAAGGTTCAGACTTCATGGGTTGAGATTCAGGGTGTGCGGATGTCGTGTGGAGGGTCTAAGATGCAGGGCGTGGACCGGAGTCTGAGTTCAGGGATTTGAGATGGAGGGTGGAGGGATGTGAAACGGACGGATTGACGGTAGCAGCTCATTACGTTTACTGCAGGAACCCAAGATTTTTGTGGCAGGAGTTGAACAACTTTCATCACCAATCCTCTCTTAAATATAGGGATCCGCATCCACCCTAAACCCTAAACAACAAGAAAGTGACTCTAAACGCCCCTACGCAGAAGTCCCTTGCAGTCGCTCGGGCCGGGGCCATCCGGGTGGAGGAGTAGCCAACCTTAAATGAAGCGTTAAGGTTTAGGGAAGTTCGGGAAGGGCGCCTTGCACCTGGTAAACCTGACACGCTGAAATAAGCCGATCACCCTGAGACCTAAACCCCAGAATGCTTAACCCAACATCCCTACCTGAACAAACGAACCTTCGACTCCTACTGTTATAAGGACCCTAATTAACTATGGGAATTATGGTACATTCCTTATTATGGGTAGCGCAGGATTTATATCATCAACCGTATGTCTGTAGGCCTGCTGTGAAAATCACTGCTAGGCCTCGGCTCCGAACCTGGATTGAAACTTGCTTTGCTTCGTTTGGGGTTTCAGGTTTACAGGGGTCTAGGGCTGTTTAAAGGGTTTGAGGTTGCAGCTTTCGGCGTTGAGGATTCAGGATCTTGGGCTTACGGTTTGTAGGGCATTTGCCTTGGCCGCTACGAACCCAACAGCCAAGTCGGGTTTAGGGTTTCCGAGCAAGGATCAGACGTAGCAGCCTTGCCAAGCTCAGAATTGAAGGTGGTGTCTAGTCTACATTCTAGTCTACATCTACGATCACAGCGCTGAACACTAAACCCCCTAAACCCTAAACCCCTAAATCCCTTTACCCCTAAACCCCTAAACCCTAAACCGCTACGGTGGCCCTGAAGCCCACAGACCCCCGAAACTCCAACCCCCAGAAAGCCCTGCACTTGGTTCCGTGATGAAGCCGAGGATTAGGGTTTAGGGTTTACCAGGGTTGGGGGTTTAGGGTTTAGGGGTTTAGGGTTTACCTGGGTTGCGGGCGACTTCTATCTAGATATGTATTAATGAATGCAAAGGCTGGGACCACTAATCAAAACGAACTATGAATGTAACATACATACAAATGGAACTAGCAATAAATCTAAATACATAAATAAGTACACAGACAAATAGACATGTCTATGTATCTATATTTTTGTACATGTAACCTGCACGTGGGAGCTAAACGTGAAAACCCGAGAAAGCATTCCTTACTCCTGCATCCGTATAGAAACCCTCATAAAAAGGCTTTAACAAGCCCAGAAAGCCTTTATCAAAACCTGGAGAAACCCTAAACCCCTAAACCCCTAAACTCAAATCCCCAAAACCCCTACACCACAAACCCCAAACCACAAAACCCCTTCACCCTAGACCAAAGCCCCAAAGCCCTGAACCCCTGCCCTACAAGAACCGCAGCCCAGGTACGTAGAGGCCGACTTCCACCACGAGACGTGCCTTGCCTTGAAGGGCCAGGACCTTTCAAGAGCGAATGTTTGGGGGGTTTAGGGGTTTAGGGGATTTAACGGTTTACCAGGGGTTTAGGGGAGTTGACCGGTTAGTTTGTTTAGGGTTTAGGAGTTGTAGGGTTTAGGGGCTTAGGGGTTTGGGATTTAGCGTTTAGGCCCATTTGGCTTGAGTTTGGGGGTTTTGGGATCTAGGGCTTAAGGTTTACAGCTTTTGGCTTTTACGGCTTATAGAAGTTAGGCTTTAGGCTTTGGGCATCAGTTCCAATTTCGAACTGTGGGTTGGAACTTTAGGGCCTTCAGTGCTCATGGGCTGAGGACCCACAGGCACGGCTTTGGGGGGTACGGTGTATGGGTTTAGATGGAGTTCGAGGATGGCGGCTTGGGGGTTCAGGGACTCCTTAGATGCGTACCAGCTTGCCGTTTTTTGCGGGGTTGAGGTGGTCAGCGAAGGAATATTTACGGAGTTTAGCCTCTCGGGTTTGCTGTTTGGAGCTTCAAAACTCCAAGGTCTGCGGTTGAACCGTTTAGATATCACGGTCTCAAGATTGCTACTGTTACTTCTACCCGCTGCTACCGCTGCTACTACTGGTGCAACAACAACAGCAACAACAAC
>CAJNJA010015743.1:0-10249 GCA_905231915.1 Symbiodinium necroappetens | reverse complement strand
CTGCTACTACTGCTACTACTCCTGCTGCTGCTGCTGCACACTGCTGCTACTCCTCTCTCCTGCTTGCGGCTACAACTACTACTACCACCACTCACGCTAGAATCGATGACTGCTTGATTTGCAGTTATTTCACGTACTTCTGGTTAGGGACTCGGGAGGCGCTGGCGCAATCGCCTTGTCCAGCACGGCACCCTTCTCGTCTCCAGCCAACTTTAGCCTCCGACACAACGCGTACAGCGATGAAAGATGGCTTCGGGGTCTAAGGTTTGGGCTTTAGGGTTTAGGATTTGGGGTTTAGGGCGAGGGTCGGGTTTTATAGGGTATGTGGATACATGCTTATTTCGGCTCCTGGGTGTTTTGCTTCCCGCGTTCAACCTGTTGGTAATGGGGCCAAGTGATGCGGACAACAAGCATCCAAACAAGCTAAACCCTAACCCTGAAACCCTAAACCCTAAAACCCTTAAACTCTAAACTCTAAACCCTCAACCCTAAACTCGAAACCCGAACAAGCCTTGATTGCCTGCTTGCGTCCGTGAACCTGGACCCACAACCTTGGCACACGCAACTCGGCCTCTACAAACAACTGCCTGTAAAGGAATCACAACATGCCACGGTAAGCTGTAAGCCTGAAGTTGAAACTTGAACTTTACACCCTTGAACCCATGATCCGGAAACCTTCAACCCTGACTCCTCAACCCCAAATCCCGAAGCCCGTCAACCCAAAGCCAGAAGGCTGGGGAGTGAGCCAGAGCTCTTGCTCCCGTGTGAAAGACTCGATACCCCTGTGGATGGCCTCCACACGGTGCGTAATGGCGGTGGGAAGGGATGTTGCAGGAGCCCTTCGATTTGCTGTTTTATCTTTTTAAGGTCTGCAGGTTTGGAGTTTGCAATGTAGGGTTCATGACAGGGGTCAGGGGTCTTGCTTGAGTTTCGGGTCTTGTCGGGTTCTGCGGGGTTTGTTCTTCGCCAGCGCCTGTTGTAAGCATCTGGGTGTGTGTGTGTGTGGGTAAGTATGTATGTATGTATGTATGTATGTATGAATGTATGTATGAATGTATGTATGTATGTATGTATGTATGTATTTGTGTATGTATGTATTTGTGTATGTATGTATGTATGTATGTATGTATGGATGTATGTATGTATGTATGTGTATGTATATATACATATATATATATATTATATATATATGAGCTTGGGGCTTGGGCTGCATAGCATCATGGTCCGAGGCTCGGAAAAGCGGTGAAGGCTTGTCACTACAATGACGCTCCATGACACACAAACGACAAGTGATCCTGAAGCCTTGGAACATCGCCAGCTGCAGCCAACTACCTTAACTTAGCCCTGGTTGACTTTTGGGTTTTGCTTTGGCGTCTGTTCAACATAACTAGTAACTAGAAGTCACCGACTCAACTGCTGAGATGAGCTGGGGGCACACTACCATTGCATGTCATGTTCCGCGCTGTTGCCACGTGTAGGCCAACATGCTGCCGAAACGAAATAGCCACATTTCTAAACTAACCCTCAGGTGGCCTAGGATGGACTGTCCTAAAACGGCGACCACCCTATTGCTGACAGCCACTCCTTCGCGGTACATATGCACTGCTGGTAAAGACGGTCTACCATGCTTGATACACTTGCAACCCCAAAGCCGCGGAATTGCCCCTAAACCCTAAACCCTTTAACCCTTTAACCCTAAACCGTTTGTTTTTCTGCGTTAAAAAACACCGAGGCCGCTGCAGGGATGTTCAAATGCTGCCCATGGCTGAGGATGTAGTGGAGCCTCTGGGACTTCGGAGTTTGGGGCTCAAAAAGTGAGACACAAATTTATAGGGCTATAGGGTGTGGTTTTGGTTCAAAAAAGTGATACACAACTGTGGGGCCATAGGGTCAGGGCTTGGGTTTTTGTTGGTACGCTTCTCGATTTTTGCATTTAGGGTTCTAGGGTTTAGGGTGCAGGGAAACCCTGTACATAGAGGAGGCCTGAAAGGTTTGGGAGCGTCTACTCAGAATTTGCTGTGCCCTGCCCCTGTGAAAGCTCGAACCAGAAACGCAGACCTCAACATCGCGACTAAGCCCAACATATGTATCCCTGAAGTTGGCGTGTCTGCGACCCGGTCGACGTGTCTAGCGATTCTACCGGGTTTCATGAAAATCGTGGCGGGTTCTGAATACTAGGAATCCGTTCTGAGACAACCTCATGCTACATACTGTCTAAATGATGCTCGCTTGCTATTCCCACATCCAGCTCAAACATAGCACCGGTTAAGAAGCCCTTTTGAAAGTTCCCTTTTGGAGTCCTCTAGAGGATCCCTCTTGAACAAGCTCTGTCCGCCGAGCGCTGCGCGTTCCAACCTCCTTGTAATACCTCGGTGCGCTGCCGACATTGATGAAAACCCAAGCCCCTGCTCCGCATAACGATCTCAACATGGGAGCCACGTGCGAAATAGCTGCAATGCCGGAAGTAGGCCTGCACGATTTTGGGTTGAAGTGCTGTTGAGAATGGTCCGACGAGGGTGTAATCTCTACAAGCCCATGCATCCCTACCAAAAGCCACTAACACCCCTGTAAGCATCATCCCACATCTTGTGGACAAGTATCGCACACCAAAACAAACCATGCGAAGCAATCTACACCCTGCAATGTCCAAACCGCACAAAACCCAAAACAAATCTTTAAACCCCTAATCCCGCACATCCTAGGACCCTACCTAAACCCCAACATCCTAAAACCCTATATTGCCCTATAGCACAGTTGAAAAGAAGCCCGAACCCCCCCCCCAAAAAAAAAAAAAAAATCCTCAAAAGAACCCTTTAAACGAAGCCTAAAAGCAAAACAAACATCAAGAACCACTGAGGCCGGTGGCTCCACTTTGTTGAGCCGTAGGCTGAAGCCAAGCCTTCATGGAACGACAACTGCAGGGTTCCCTTTGAAGGGTTCTTTTCATAAGGGTTTAGGGGCTTCCTCCCGCCTGGCTAGGACGAACCTACGATGCAGGGTCAAACACAAAATGCTACCAACTACGATGCATCACGCACCAACAGAGTCATGACAGCCACTCCAGCTTCTTGGGGCTCAGGGCTTAGGGCTCCTTCAAGGAATCCTTTAAGGGCTCGTAGGGATTACCCCATGGTTTAGGACTTCGCTGCTTAGGATGTCAGGGATCCAACTGTCTAGGGCTCTATAAGGGTCTAGGGCTTTTAGGAGTTGGGGTCTTGGGGTTTAGGGGCTTTAAGGCACCGGGGATCAAAAAAGCGTTCGAAAGGGCTTTAGGGCTCTGGGTCCAAAACAGGATCTCCAATCTTATATAATAAGGCAAGGAGATCCTTACCGTACGGATGCCTGGTGATTGTATTGTAATTTACAGTAATGTTGAGAACCGCCTTGAAACCCTCAGCACAAACTGTTGGATCCCGATGAACACCTCAAACTTACAGGCACGGAAGAAGCCCCGAAACCCTGAAATAAGTCCTGAGGCCCCTGCGAGTTCGTGACCCACTCGTGCTCATCCTTTTCACGCCGGCGCCTGGCTTTCCGCTGACTGATAGCAGAAGCCCAAAAGTTGGAAACGCGATAGCCTCAATCCTTGAGAGTAATGTATAGTATAGGGAATCCCAGCACTACTTGTCTTTCATCCGGTTTCCAACAAAATCCCTAAACCCCTAAACCCCTAAATCCCTAAACCCCTAACACCTAAACCCTAAACCCTGGCTTACTGTAAGGGTGTCGGGTCGAGGGTTGAAGGCTTCGCGGGGCTGAAGGGTCTTGGGTTCATAAGGCTTTCGGGTTTTGGCTGGTTGGGGTAAGGGTTTAGTTGGGGTTTGAGGGTTTGAGGTTAAGGGTTTGGGGTTTGAGGATTAAGATGTGGGGCGTAGGGTTTGAGGGTTTCGCGCTTCATGTTGCCAAGTTGCCCCATTTAGAAAGAATCACGTTTAGAGTTTAGACTTACACGCCCAGTTACTATGCACAAGTACCGTGAGCTACTGTCTTCTGGATAGTAGCGATCCACAGCACTAGCTTCACATTCAACTGCAAGATACACACCCCACGGAACTTCCAATGCCAGCTGATCATGATATGTTCTATACCCTAAGCCCTTGATTGCAGAGTTCTGCCAACATGAAACCCCCGGTGCAGAACTATGACCAAACAATTCCTGTCAAACCCCGAAAAAGCCGAAAAGCTAGAACAAGGAACTTGTCCGAGTGATACGACTCGATGCTGGTTCGGTGGCAGCATAACAACCAAGGATTAAAACAAAGCCCAATGCTCGGAACCCGACAAACCAGCAACGCCAACCCGCAAACCCCAATGCCAAAGTTCTTCATTCTGTGCAGTGCTGTACTGTACTGTGCTGTGCTGTACAGTGCTGCACTGTGCTGTACTGTAGTATACTGTACTGTACTGTATTGTACTGTACTGCATGTATGTATGCATGTATAAGGCATGTATGCATGCATGTATGTGTATACCGTATACCTATGTATATGTATCTGTAGCTAGTTTATGTATGTGTACATACACAAACACAGGCTCGCTTTTGCTATCTGATCTATGTGTGCACCTGGTGCTGATGTATCCATGCACACAAATGCTGGCCCATATCCTCTGCCACCGAATCTGCCGTCCAATCTCCAATGCCCTAATAAACCTTAAGCCTTATCTGTAGCCGACAAAACCTACCTTTTGGGGTTTCTTTATTAGGGTTCCTACATGTAGTTCCTTAAACAGGTAGGTCTTTTGGGCCACAGGTACAGCTGAAAAAAACGAAGCTGGAAACTTGAGCTCAACGAATGTGAAGAAACCCAGAATCCTTGGTGGCTTTCTGAAGTTGGGATCAAAGTTTCGTGCTCTGACCAGGACAGCAACAGGGATGTTCCTAAATCCCATGAAGCGTTGTATAGTATAGGCCCATCTACGGAATCTAAAGACCCGTTTAAACAGTCTGACGGTCTCGAAGCTCGTCGAGGGTTGCCATTCGATCTGACCCACAGCGGATCGGGGCGAGGGCATGCCAAGGCCTAGGCTTGGATTTTGCCTGCTCGGGTTGTGGAGTTCAGGGAAAAGGGCCTGTGGGCACTCGTTGAAGAAACGCTTAAGCTGTGTACTTTCGACAAGGTTTAGGCGGTGGGGGTAATGGGATGTTGCTCAAAAGCATCCCAAGCCCTCAAAATCCCTCTGACCCTCTACGCCCGAGGCCCTAAACGCTGTAAACCGTGAGCCATAAACCCTAAAACACCTAGACCCTTTAAACCTCCAACATCCTTAAACCCTGAAGCCCTAACCCAAACTTCCATACTTCCTGAAAGCCAGGTCTCTTGCGGGATTGTACCGGGAAGCTCTGCACTTTAGGGTGTTTTAGCATCGTTTCGGTTTCAAAATTTTAGGATTTTAAGGCGGAGGCGCAGGGGTCTAGGGTCTTAAAGCATTCTAACTTCGATGGGTTTGGGGCTTGTATAGGGTCTTACAGGGTCTTCGGCGGTACGGAGTCAGGTATAGAAAGGAGTTCAGCGTCTCGGAGGGTTTTCGGGGTCAGGTCTTATTTCGGGCTGAGGTAATTGCTGATGTTCAAGATCTACAAGGTGCAGGACTTGATGGCTCAAGGTTGTAAGATGCTACGGTTGCCCATATCGTAGTCGCTCAGACTGGTGCAAAGGACAACTAGTGTTGGATCCTCAAGCATAGCAGTGCCATTGCTAACCCTCGACCCACGGTAACTGCCTGGTGAGGACCGTCAACTGCCCTTTGGACCCTACATATATAGACCGTTTTGGCCGGAACTCGTAAGGTAGGTTTAAACTTAGCTGTCCTAGGATTTCTACAAGGAACTCATATCAGGATCCCCAGGAAGGTATCTCCATAGGGTTCAAGCTGGATCTGGGCAACCGGGACCCACGCGTTGTCGCAGCATTTCCTCAGATGCTGTTTGTGTTAGGCTACACTAGGGTGGCTTTGTCAAAACCCTGCGAGTAACAAATCCGCATACTGTGACGGCATAGCTATGACATTTTGCACTGTAGCTCCCATCATGGCAATAGTGTTTCTTTGCTGATGCCTTGTCAGATTTCTATATTATACATCTCTCTCGCTCTCTCTCTCGATTGCTCTCCCTATTATCCCTACGACTGTGCTGGCAAACACCAGAAAAACGCTGACTCAATCGTGCTTGCATTGCCCAGCGCATTAAGTCGACGGTTCGTTTGTCCAACCGTAGGCATTTTAAATAATCAACACGAAGAGCCAAAGTTCACACGTGTAACGACCCGCATCGAGCTTACTGGACTGAATCAAACGAAATGCTCCAACTGGACCCGAAACAAACACGCTTGCAACTTCGGGCGCTCACTCCAGTGCAGCACAGCCGCTGACATTGGATTGCAAAGCTGCTCTGCATCGATTTGCTGCAAAGCTATCCTGTTGCGTCGGAGGCAGCATTCAGAAATGACCACCGCGACAAATCGGCATAACTCCCATTTAACACACAAAAACCGGAATTCATGCAGCAGCAACACGCGAGCGAGCGAAGCCTAAATACCGAACCCTGGCCTAAACTCCATCAAAACCCGCCTAATTAACACGAAACAACTCATGCTTCCCTTCCCAACCGCTGCAAAACAAATGCAACAGTCTCCATGCCTAGAGGGACGCAAGAGCTGATCCTTTCTCTCATACTTTTCGCCCTGAAAAGCGAAAAGGGATTCGGCTTCCTTGGGTAGAGGAAACAAACACCGCATCTCAGGGGTTATAACATAGGGCTATGCTGGAGAAAAAGGGAGACATGCAGGAATCATGACGCTGAGTCGAAAAGCTGCTATCCGACATCCAAGTGCCGAATGCTTTTCCAAAATTTTCAAACCCTCACCAACTCGTCTAACCATAATACAGTATGGTATAGTAGAATGTAATATAGTACAATATAGTATGATATAGTGAAGTATGGTAAATGTAGTAAAATATAGTATAATAGAGAATAATGTAGAATATAATATAATATAGCAGTACCCCAAAACCCTACCCGCGGTGTGGCACCTGGCCCGTCGCTCGTCTCCCAGCGCACAGCAACGAATGGCCTATGTCGTGAGTCTTGAGCACGGAGTGGTTGGGACTTTAAAGTTTATGAGTTTAGGGTTTAGGGGTGGTTGGGGCTTAAAGGTTTATGAGTTTAGGCTTGATCCGGTTTATGGGTTTATAAAGCCTGAAAGTGTTGGGAGTGGATTCGGACTTGCTATTCTGAGGCCCTTGGCATCACGATGTCAGTGCTAACACCTTCCGGGTTTATGACCAGAATTCCAACGTTTGGTTTTGCGCTCGCCGTTTTGAAGGCGCAGTTTACTCAGGATGTTGCATGCACAACCTTGCTGTGTCAAACAACGTGTTGATGTTGGGGCCTTGGTCGTCGACACACATGATAGACTCGACCAAATACGAAAAAAAAAGTCTGAAGCCCAAGAATCGGAACGAACACAGTCGGGCACTGTAGACCCTTGATTAACAACAGCCTTTTGAAACTTTGTAAAGGGTTTATGCTGGGAATCATTAGACCCATACTCGATTGAAAGAACCGAACAGAACATGACTTACCACTCGCCGGCCGCCTGGGTTGGCACCGTACCCGTAAACCTATCGCTAAAGCGTCGACCCAACAAAAACCCTGAAGTCCGGAACCTTACTTCTTGCCCGGTTCAGCCAGGTATTGGTTACCACCTTACTGGCAAATACGGGAAATAACATCTTCGTACCTTGAAGAGTCCCGCCCGATCGTCCATTTCATTCCTTCTCCGATAAATTTCAGCGGAGGTGAACGGTTATGAAGGGGCATGCATATGGGCAAGTGTCAATGCACATCTCGATTTAAACATTCATGAAACCTCCGGGCATTCTTTTCCTGAGCCCTCTATGACCACATGATAAGGAGCCGGCGACGCTGTTCCAGCAAGCTCCCTGCAAACCTCGTGTGTGAGCGGTCCTGCCATCGCTCACAGGGCGCAGGACTAGACGGCATGCAACTCGTGAACAACAGCCTCAACCCTGAAACCCGGACCCTGCTCCAACTCAAACCAGCCACAAGGCTTGGAAATCCCCAACACGGTTGGCACCCAAATCTGGCAGTCTGGCAACGATTCCGGTACCTTAACCCCTAAACCCCAAACCCCCACAAGCCCCGCAAACCCCAAACCGCGGTAACCTGGCCATCTGCTCGAAGACATCGACCTCGTGTTGAGGATCGCCTCAAGCAATAACGAGCATAATGCAGTTTAGGGATTAGGATAATGTACGAATGGCGGCCTGCAATGGTTCCGCTGTTGAACATTCCATAAAAGTGGCTATAAGAAGATTTCTGTTTAACAACGGCCCGACTAACTAGAACAAGGCTTTAGAAGTGCTTTCTTGCTGGTACAAGCATTACGATAAATCCATTTGAATTGTTTCGTTTATGTACCGAACGGCTTCGATTTGGGTTCAACGGTTGCAAGGTTACAGGGATACGCGATCGGCGTGGTGCACGGTTGATCTGAGGCTCTGACGTGTCTCCCCCGCGATGAAAAGCCAGTTGCTGTAAGCTTCTCCACCGGCCTTCCACAGAATCGTTGGGTTCAGGGGAAGCGACCTAAATCAATACCCAAGCCGTGCCCATTGTTAGTGCAGCTTTCACATCCGTTCATATGCAAGGCTGGCCTGCAAGCCATCTTGGGCCAATCGATCGAAAAGGTGCCAAGCAACAGGCGTCAAACCTGCGTGGGATGCTCTGCATGAAGCATGGTGTCAATGTCTCATGTTTCAGCCGATGCGGCCAAAAGATTTTGAGTCCGACATAAACATGGATAAAACTCTGACCGGCATGCTACATCGCAACGGCTAAACTACCGAAGAAACTTCAAAGTACCTGTATGGGGATGTTCGCACTAAGGCATTAGTGAATCAGTCAATTACTACTACACTGCAGAATAAAGCTTGCTAACATGTATGGTGCTCCGCGCATTTTCGGCGCGCCCCGCCCCCCCCCCCCCCCCCCCCCAAGGGTTGCTCTTCGGACACCAGCGGAAGTTTGCAAAACACAAAAAACACATGGCAAGAACCACCCACCTTTTGAGGCATCCTGATGATGACCGCTCTAGACAAATCCTGGGGTTCCTGTCACTCGTTCGGGAGAACTTGCTTGCTTTCGACAGGAGTCACTCACCGAAACTTCACCAGAACATGACCATACATAGACAACCTGAGCAGGAAACTACACTTGGGCGATCCTGAAGATCGAATCAGAATTCGAAGGGCGGCATCCGGCCTAAACGATGCAATGATAGCACCGTCATTGCCAGCCTCAGCTGCTCATAGCTAGAGGTGCTCCTGCACGGCGCGACGGCCGCTGCCGCACGCATGCAGCAGCTGGACCGTGGCAGAATATGGGGGTTTCCACAAACAGGGGACCCTAATATAGCACCCGAAATTGTAGGATCCTTATTTTATACGGACCCCAGTTCAGGTACCCCTAACCCCCATGATTATGGGAAATTAACCTTTTCAATATCATCCAGACTTGAACTCATGCCCCCAACGTCGTCTGAGCACATGGCTGCGCACGACTGCTCTTGCCTCAGCCAGTCCCAGGGGTTCAGAACACCGGTTTCCATCCCAAGCCCATGTAGGGCTTCGGGTTTAGGGTGATAAGATCTTTGCGGACGGGATCCCCCAGAAGGCAGATGCAGTAAAGGAGCTGCAAGGAGTTTACTGACCGAGGGTTGCCCCAGAAAATTTTTATCAGAGTCGTGGTAGCCTTGTAACATGTTGAGTTCCTTGATGTTAACCCTTCAGGCAGCTTGAGAACCCTTAAAGGCACCTTTAAGGGGCACATAGCCTAAAGTACTAAACCCAAATCCCTACACCCTAAAACCCTAAGCCCTGAATCCACCAGTGCAGCTGGGGCCGCCTAAAGGTCGGACCTCGGTCAGGCGATCGTAGAAGCCTGCGGGGCTTTGCGATCCAGCGATGCAAGAGGGTGAAAGGCCTTACCCACACACAAGCCCATATGTGTGTATATATAGATATATGCATCTATATATACATATATACATATCTATATACGTATCTATATACATATCTATATACATATGTATGTACATATGTACATACATATGTATGTATGTGTATGTATATATATATATATATGTGTGTGTGTATCGGCTTCGAGAGCTGCGAACTCTGTATAGTTAGTGTAGTCCCAACATCGCGTCTTTAGTTGCGAGTTTTGCAG
>CAJNJA010015742.1:390-11625 GCA_905231915.1 Symbiodinium necroappetens | reverse complement strand
GTAGTAGTAGTGGTGGTAGTTGTAGTGGTGGTAGTTGTAGTGGTGGTAGTAGTAGTGGTAGTAGGAGTAGAAGTAGTAGTAGTAGTAGTAGCAGCCGTCGTCGTCGTCGTCGTTTTTGTTGCTGCCGCCGTTGTTATTGCTGTAGTTGTTGCTGCTGTGGCTATGGCTGTGGTTGCGGTATGTTGTGGTTGTGGTTGCCGTTGTTGCTGTTGTTGCTGCTGTTGAAGGTGCTGTTGATGTTGAGGCTGTTGCTGCTGATGGTGGTGTTGACGATAATAATGATAATAATAATAATCATCATAATAATAATCATAATATTGCTGTTGCTGTTGCTGTTGCTGTTGCTGTTGCTGTTGCTGTCGTTGTGGTTGTGGTTGTGGTTGTGGTTGTGGTTGTGGTTGTGGTTGTGGTTGTGGTTGTGGTTGTTGTTGTTGTTGTTGCCTTTGCCGTCGTCGTCGTCGTCGTCGTCGTTGTTGGTGGCCGTCGTCGTCGTCGTTGCTGCGCAGGCACGAGAAACAAGAAGAGAAATATGATATTGAGTGTGCAATCCCGGCAGTCGGGGCCACGGCTCATCCAAGTTCATGACCATGATCTGCATTGCTGCAAGCCTGTCCGGTGTAGGGTCTAGGGTCATGCCAAGACGAGCAGAGGTGCGTAGGGGCTATCAGAGTGAAAATTGAAGATCGTCCTACATGCTAGTGAACAAACCCTTCTCTGTTTCGCAGGTGGTTATATGCGCTCACTGGAGGATTGGCATGAAGGTTTGCTGGCATTTGCCACGGTCGGTTCCCGACTTCCTCCAAGCCGAAAATCCGTACAAATTGCCTTCCCAACCATACAAGCCTCTTACATCCCACCAGCTCTTTACACCCGCAGCCCTAGACATCCGATCAACTTTCCAGACCCCACGGCCAATCACAACCCCTGGTGGAACCAACAGCAACCCGATACCCAGATGCCACCCCCAAAGCCGCACTGGAGACCCCTGAGCACGACAAACCCTTTAACTTGACTCAAAGATCTAAGATATTCGGATCCCGATTAAAAAAATCCTCTTTCAAGGTCGGTGGGCTTACAAGCCACTAAGCCCACGCATCAAAATTAACCCGAAACCCCGAACCCTCGACGCTAAACCCTAAACCCTACTCTTTAAGCTTCAAAAGCTGCCAGAATAAGTCCAGGGCCTTGCGCCACCCAGCAAACTCCTCAGTCCACAGGGTCTCAAAAAGGGTTTAAGCCTTCAGCCTGTTTGCGGGGCTAGTTCTAATACAGGGGCCTCAACTGGTAGAATAGGGTTTGGGCTTGGGGGTGCGTGTGCATGTTTGCACTAAGGAAACTCGAAGGCAATGGTATTGGCAGTATTTCAAGACTCTACACTACTTGGAGGCCCAGGGGACTTAGTAAGTCGGTTATAAGTAGGGTTATAATTAGGGGAACTCCATTTAGGGTACTTATAACTCTACTTATAACCCACTTACTAGGTCCCCTGGGCCTCCAAGTAGGTAGAATGAGGCTTCGGCTCATGCAGGGCTTGGATTAAGGATCCGAGAATTGCTGCATCTAGGCTGAGAGGGTCATGCCCTGACTTCGGCATCTCAAACCCGAATTTCCAAAAGAAAGCCCTGCATGACACAGCCGAAACGCCATAAACCACTAAAGTCCGAAGGCCGAATTCTGGGAATTCCAAGCCCAAATCCGAGCAACTTCAATTTCGAAGCAATCCTCCTTGGAAAACACACAGCTGAGCATGGAACAAAGCATGTTTCACTTGAAAAATCAAGTTTTCAGTTTGAGAAGTTAACTCCACTGAGTTGAACAAATGTCTCGAAAATCCCGCCGACGTTGCTTCCTAAGCCCATGCCAGCTGCGCACCTGCTCTCCAGGCCTCCCCACACTCATAGACGTCACACAAGACAAGCTACGCTGACCCTCCCTCATCCTAAAGCCTACACTGGCCCTACACCCTGATTAAACTCTGAACTCGTTTGCGTGTGGAGGCCAGACCTGCCGAAACTCGAAATTCAGCTCAGAGCCTGGTTCATGTTGACATAATCCTCACTGCCATGGCTAGCCAATACTCCCTGTATGATTATGTATACATTTGCCCAACCTGCAACAATAAGAGCCTTCCATGGAGCCAGAGCCCGATTGATTGCCAAGAGGCCCTTCTTCCTGCTCTTCGTCACTCTCGCCAGCCTGGCTTCTAATGCCCTTCAGAATCTCGAAAACTGATTCTGGGCTGGCAGCAGACCTTGCACCTACGCTCTGTGGGAGTTCATGGCTTCCTTCGGTTCCAGAATCGGAACAATAGTCTTAGGGAGCCGCGTTTAGGGTGTTGTGTGAAGCAAAGGCCTTTCTGGTTCAAGGCAACCATCACCACCACCACCACCACCACTGCTGCTACTACTGCTGCTCCGGCTCCGGCTTCGGCTCCGGCTACGGCTACGGCTACTGCTGCTGCTTCGACTACGACGACGAGGACGACGACGACGACTACGACTACGTGTACTGCAATGCCATACAAGACATGACTTGAAGAGCCCCCTTTTGCCTGTTGCCGGAGAGCCTCCTCGATGGCTGCCTGGTGCGCCAGGCATCCATGATTGCCCTACTTCGGATACTTGAGAGCTCTTTTGATTTAGGGCTTGCGCGGCCTAATTAAATCAAAAGGGTTGACATCTAGGGTTTGTGCAGTGAATACTTGGATCTTTCACGTAGTCAGTCCACTCAACTAATGCACCCCCGGCCCAACAACCCCTACAAACAATCCCCAGAACCCATCTTACCAAGCTCATTTATTTGCTGAGTCACTGGATCGTCCAAATAGGTTCGATACCCGAAAGCGTCCTCCAACCCGAGACCCATAACACGAACTGCAAGTAATTTGGGTTGTGTTGGACCCAACCATCGCTGGCTAGCCTTGTGAAAGAGTGTGCGAGCCACAAGTTTTAGAACCCACTTCAAGCGCAAAATTCGGGATCCGAAATCCGAAAAGCCCTCAAGCTAAACCCCGTTCAGGGCAATCGACGCTCTCATTGGTCTGCAATGGGCACAATGCAGTGCGCAAAAGGCCGAAGCCGGTAGGTCATATGCTGACATGAAGCCCTGCAATTCGAAATTGAAGGCTCGTCCTCCTGCTTACTGTTAACGCTCAGAACCTCCATGGCTTGAGACCTCAAATGAAAATATTGCACATCCAGCACACCCGAGAGCAGCTCGAGGCCTCAAGACCTGAAATGGGGTGTTGTGCGAGATATCCCACCATACATCAAATGAAAGTTGATACAACCGGTAAAGCGATCAATCAATCAAGCACGGTGTGTGCGCACGCACGCCTACATACATGCATGCGAGAATACATACATACATACATACATACATACATACATACATACATGCATACATTAGGTATATGCATATGTACATCTATATGTATATCTATGTAGTATATGTAACCCTATATTATCTACGCGCCGAACCCGCGTTCGCATACGTGCATCAACATGACAGAGTCAGAACCTGGTTGAACTTTTGTCGGGTTTTTGGAGGGTGCAAGGCTGAAAACGTGTAATCCGCAACCTGAAGCCGAAACTGTGAACGGACCGACGACAAGCGTTTTCACTCAAAAAGCCAGGTGTTGTCGTTTAGCAATCTCCGAATGCTGTTTTCACTTCCCGGCAGCACGAGGTACCCAGACTCCACAAAATGCGCATGAGCCGACGCCAAGTACCGTTCGATCACCCTCCTGATCACTTCTTGCGGCGCTGCAACACAAGCCGAGTCCGGGATTCGCGAAATGAAGTTTCTGCGCCTGATTGGTACCTCCGGAGAAATCGGAACAAAAGCTGCGAAGCTCGGGTGGATACCTCAGGAGCCACCCACACATCGGAGAAAGCAGAAGGCGAAAGAACCCGTTGATCACCTGAGCCGCCAACATGGCGATTCGAAAAGCGGCTCGTCGCACAGAACATCGCAACAGTCGTAAAAAGCAACATGTTCCTCGTGACACCGCCTGTGAACCACGTCCCACTCGGATATTCGGAAGTCGCTGACCATCCTATGTTGTCCTTATGGATGCGGCTGATAATCCTCTGTCGCCACCACTCTTTGTACTGTTTGTCACTGCATCGAAGCGTTCGTCAATGTTGCCGTGCTGCAAGTCGCTTAGCAAAACAAGTGCAGTACCGGAGAAGTTTCTCCCCACACCCAGGTGCCAGCAGTGAAAAAGATCGAAGTGAAAAGTTTCAGCGAGCGTTCCAACAGGATGCAGAATTCTTGCTGCCGGTGGCGGCTCTTGAAATCGGCAAGTGGCGTTCACAGTCGGTAGCCAATCAGGCCGTCTGTTCGCAAACCGTTCAAGCGCCAAATCTGCAGATGCTGCAGACAGCGGCGTGTGATGCAACAGACTTGCACTTGCGAGGAGCACCTCCCAGACTGAGGATGTGGCCCCAGGGCGATCTCACGAAAGCAAATCCACGCCATCGAAGCGCAGGGAACGGTTAAGGAGTTACTGGAAGCTTTCATGGGAATGAAGGTTCGGAAGGGCTGCTAATTTGTCAAGCCTATGCGCCCCCGATAATCTTTTTTTCCTGTGGATTTTCACAGAAGTGGCCTGTTGCTGCCTAGAGCGGCCCCTGTCGTGCTCCCGCCTCAAACGGTCTGAGAAGAGCGACAATCTCACAATCAGTTACCCAAAACTCAACACACAATTCCTCTTAATCCGATCATCAGAGGCGATATGCCCATACAGCCCCGAACCTCGGATCTGAAGATCAGACCCCAGTTCTATACCAGATCACCCTGCAAAACCAAGTTCCTTTAACAGAACCGCTTATTATTTAGTCGGCGGGCGAGGGTCAAGGTATACCTCTACCTATTCCTTGTTATATCTGTATGCACTTATATATATATATATATACGTATGTGTGTGTGCGTATGTACATATTTGTTTATATTATATCTATATCTATATCTATATATATATGTATATATATATATATACTGTAGTATATACAGAAGATGTACCGATACATATGCAGTCCCCAGGATCTCCACGGCCTGCCGACTGGACTCCGATGAGAAGATCCGCTCCCCGCCGATCTTGCCAAAGTACGGCTAGGCTACTTTCAGGCTTTGCACTTGGGGTTTAGGGTTTAGGGCTTAGGGATGTTTAGAGTTTAGGACTTAAGCTTGATGTAGGGCGTGCGGCGTGCGGTTTGGAATTTAGGAGGGTGATCCTCAACAGGTTGGGTCTGAGCTTGGGGTGGTGTTAGACTTCGGGGACTTGGGTCGCTCGCGTTGCGGTTCATGAAAGCTTACGTGTGGAGCTTTAACGTTCCGGCCTTTGTGGCTACTGGCGCTATGTCGAAGTAACGGCAGCTGTAAAGTCTGTAAAGCAAGAAGCCTGAAGCAAATATGATTCTCACAAGCTTGAAAACTCAAGCCCCCCGGACACTCCTTTCAGAAAGCCGAGGACTCCCCAAAGATGCCGCCTAAAGAACTAGGGAAAGATGAGGTTAGGGGTATACTGCTTTTTTTGCATTCGGATGCAGATGACAGGGGATTTAAAGGTTTAAGGGTTTCCAAAGCACTCTGAGGCCAACTAAGCGTCCCAGCGAGGTACTTGCCTTTCGGGGACTTGATACCTGGATCACGTCTGAAGCCAGGGGCTGGCGGTCTACTGTAGCGCCCGAGCAAGTCTTCTTGGGTTTAATGACTGCGAGGAGACAGATAGTTAAGGATACTAGAAAAAAGACCCTAACCCCTAATGAACCCTAAGGCTTTAAATAGGGAGTAGGGTCAGGCCCTACACCCTCTAAAGTGTCGGACACAGCTGGATTCCGGCATGCCGAACAAGCAGAACGCTCAGCGGGCGAATCGAAGGTCTGTGTACGACGATTGCAGAACTCAGGCAGCCGCAGTCTCAAAACCTGTAACCTGCACTACACTCCAACTCCGGAAGCCGAAACGTGCACATACACTCTCTCTCTCCCTCTCTCGCTATTTATACACATCTGTATGTATGTATGTATGTATGTATGTATGTATGTATGTATATATATACATACGTACATGCATAGTTCTATGTGTACACACATGTGTGTATGTATATATATATGTATATATGTATACATGTACTATCCTCTTTCTCTCCATCTCTGTCTTTGTCTTCACAAGGCAGCAGTAGCTTCGAACCCCCCGATGCCGAAAGCAGAAAGATCCGAAACACAAACTCAGCCCATCGCCGGACACACTCCAACCAAAACACTTCGTCTCACGGTTCAGACATATTGTATCTTGGACTACCATAACCTATCTGTTTTGTGAGTTCATAAGTGATGTATGCTGGCTTCGAAGCCTAGAAGGCTCTGCTTATCCAAGACTCCTCCATATACGATGAAGCAGTCAGACTTGAACTGCCTTGACATGCCATTGCACATGTAAGTACAAGCTTATACTCCTTTGATCAAGAGCCCGTAGCTACTCCCTTGATCAAAAGCCCGTAGTTAAGAGCCCCTCCAAAAGCTTCCCGCTTGGGAACCTTGAAGCAGCTCCGGGCTAATCTGCCTGAAATTCAAAATCCCAAACCCGGTTGAGGCCTTCATAATTAGAATAGGGTTTTGTTGCATAAGATGCTATAACTATAATAAGGAACCCTAAGGCCCTAAGATATTGCAGGTTGTAGGATGGCGAAGGCATCTGCTCTCTCGCGCTCAGGCTGCTGCGCAGCACCATCAGGTCCACGACCTTGGCGGCAAGACAAAGAGACGCCCAGAAAAGCTGCGACGCTGAAGCTGAAGCCTGTGCCCCAGCTCTCAAAACAATGGGAATCATGCAGTTGCTGACATTTCAACAGCCAGACCCCGAACCCAGAAACCCAAAATGCAACATCTTCGCTTCTGCGGGCTTACTTGCTTTGTGCCTTCAGACGTATGGGCAACCCTGGCAACCCGAAACCCCGGAAACCTATTCCCTGTTCGAAACGGGTTGTCAAATTGCGAGCTGTTTAGTTCGAACCCTAGGGCCCGAGCCAGGGTTCAGGGTTTAGGGTTAAGGGTTTAGGGTTTGGGGTTTAGGGTTTAGGGTTTGGGGGTTTAGGGTTTGGGGTTTGGGGTTTAGGGTTTAGGGTCTAGGGAAATCCTACAACCCTGAATACTGTACCCCTAAACTTCCCAAAACTCTCTAGACCCCAAACTTCCTAAAACACCCTAAACCCTAAACCCCAAACCCTAAACCCAGAACCCTAAACTTCCTGAACCCTAAACTCCCAAAAACCACCCGCCAACGAATGGGACTCCCGGCCCTATGCAGGCGGCCCCTCTCCATGCAGAGGCGACATTTGCCTCTCGGTTTTTGGCTTGGGGATAAGGGGTTTATGGAGTTTAGGGCTTAGGGTTTAGGGAGTTTCGGGTTTCGGGTTTAGGCCGTTTAGGGTTTAGGGTTTAGGGAGTTTAGGGTTTAGGGTTTTAGGAGTTTAGGGAGTTTAGGGTTTAGGAGAAGCAGTAAACCACGGAGGCACTATACTCAACCCTTCAAGAGCAGTGCCGAAGGAGGACGGCAGAAGAAAACCATACCCAGAGCCATACTCCGAAGCTGTGCGCGGTTGCCATCCTACGGCCTTTGCTTTCACTGAAGTGAAAGCACGATAGCTCTCTGTTAAATGGTGCGGATGCAAATAGATAAGGGTACCTTAGACCCGAAAGCGTAAACCCAAAGCCCGAAACTGTAAGCCCCAAAATGCCAACCCCAAGCCCTAAACTCTGAGCCCTAAACCCCAACACCCCGTCTACACTACAGCCCTCAACAGCAAACTTGCCATTGACCCGGCTCCCACTCTCTGAGGCGCCCGGCCATCTCGCAACCTAAGCTGGAGAAGTTGCACGAAACAACTAAAAGGGCCCCGAAGGCGCGTCTTACATAACCTACAAATGGCTAAGAGGGTCTTCAATTTTGAAGGTGCTGCAATTGGAAAGGCTTTGCTTTCTTGCTCTCTTTGTTTGGAAGAGAAAGCCTTTCCTGGTGTAGGGTAGGGTCGTCTTGCATTAAGGGTCGTAGAGTCATAGAGGGCTTGTGGCTCGGAGCTTAAGGTGCCGGGGTTCGACGGGTCACAAGCAAACAACCGTTAGGCAGCGAGCGATGGATGCGCGAAGCCTCGCATGTGGCCGTAGTCCATGTCGTACTGCCTATTTTGTGCTGCTGCGCAGCTGCTACAACTACTAGAAATCAGCAAGAACCGATTGTTGGAAAGATTGCTGCTACATGTACGTGTGTGGATACTGTTGCCAGCTCCAACAATATTGCTGTCGCGCAGCTGCAAAGAGCCCGTGACTTCTGATTGCCTTGAAAGACCATAAACTCGTGCCTAATCATATTCCTCATAGTCCCTATATGGCTATACTAGTGGGCATATTGGTTATTTCGTCAACAGCCGATTCCGAACACATCCCCAAGGCCTAAAGCACACAACACCATCAGGAATCTGAACCAGTGGACCACACACGCCCTTGCTGTCTAGGTTCTCACTCTCAAGATCTGAGCACAAATCACTCAGACTGTCAGAGGCTCTCAGCACAGATTAAACCCTGAAGCACTCCATCGCCCCTAAGCACAGAATCCCACCACCCCAACCAACACCCTTCAAAACTGTAAACCTCAAACCCTGCAGAACATTTTAGAAAACTCTCCAACCCCAAAGTGAAACCTAAAACCTAATAACAGACCTAAGAGAAGAACGCCCCAACGCAAGGTCTAAACCCACAAAAGGTATTCCTAAGTAACATTTTCAAACAAAAAGCGGAAACGCTCCAAGCTCCTGCTTTAACCCAAGACCCTATAAACCCTAAACCCTAGACCCTAAAACCCTAAACCCAAAACCCTACACCGAGCTCATGGCTGCACAAAGAGTTGAGAGGCCAGGTCTTTCGGATCTCGGACTCGTGAAGCGGAGGTTTCATGATCCTACGCAGTATACGGCTGATGATATAAATCCTGCATTACCCATAAGAAGGAATATGCCAGGATTCACATAGTTTAGGGCCCTTAAGGTAATGCAGGATTTATATCATCAAACGTAGTATAGTACGGCACCCTTATAAAAAGGACAGCAACAGGGACCCCAATTTAGAGAACTACCCATATGCACTATGGGTTTATGGTGCAGGGTCTTTATACCTATATTATGGGCTTAGGGAGTAGGGTTAATTATGCGTGTATTAGGGGTTTAGTTCGGGTGTAGTGTAGGGTATAGGTTTTCTTGGGGCTTCGGGTCAGCATGACAAAAACCCAAGCCCATGGCAGTCCCTTCTGTAGGGTTAAGGGCTTATAAGGGATACCATGTGCATACGGGGTGCAAACAAGAGTTGTACTAGGGCTATGTAGGTTTTGAGTTTAGGAATGTATGATGGTCGCTGATATGATTTTGTATTCATGCCCTCGTTTGAAGCCCCTCCCTGCCAGATTGCAATTGCAATACCCTTATATACAACGCTTTCTCTTCCCTGGGGGGGGGTTTCCCCCGCCCCGGATTCCAGCGCGATGCGGCTTAGGAAGCTAAGGTCGACTTCGCAGGTTGGGGGCCGAGGATCGAACTTCGGGTTTAGGGAAACTTAAGGTTCAGAGGTTTAGGGTCTTAATTAGCAGGGTTCACAGGTCAGGTCTTGGCATGTCAGGCAGTTTCAGGATGATTGAGGAGATTAGGAATCAGGGTCTCATGGTCTGAATGCTCAGGTGCTGGGATGAAGGACCCAAGGTTCGGAAGTAGGCTTCCGAACTGCAAGGTTTGGGAAGTTTCGCTATGCCCTAAACCCTAGATGAACTAAACTAAACCCTAAAGCCCTACATCCTCAACAGCCCTAAACGATATGACAAACCATCCAACTCCACATGCTTCTATCTGGTACGCAGGTTCAAAGACAAACTGCTGCGGACCCACTTGAGGACCCGGCCACCCTCGTTGAGACCTGGGCACTATGGGGCCCTTGATGATTAGACCCGGGTTCCGTTCAGGGTTCCTTTGAAGGGCTCATTAACAAAAGTACGGCTCGAGAAAGTCTTAAGGATTGCCGAGGGTGCACTGCAGTGTTGTGACAGTAAGTATACGGAACAAGGAACCGAGCACAGTCGTAATTTTTCAAGCTGCTCTATTCGACATCTGGGGCATCTTGGCCCAAAGCGTTTAAGTTTTGGATCGAAGGGTCTATGGTTTAGGGCTTAGGCTTAGCATTCCAGGGTTTTGGGCATTTAGCGATGCTGGGTTTTGGGTTGTTGCAACTAGGGTTATAGGCTTACACACGAAACCCTAGACCCTTGGAGCTTGTTGAAAGTGTATCCTTCGAAACCATGGCTTCGAACACAAAGAGATTTGGGAAGTAGAGCTAGAACGGCTTTAGACTGTGGAACTTCGGGGCTGCGGGACCTACAAAGCCAGGGGATAGAGGGAGCTTGGATGGTGAATTTGGGTCCTCTTTTCTCTCTTCAACACCCCGTCGAGCCCTTGAGGCAGGTGCAGGGCTTCAGATCTAAATCTCAAGCTTTGGGGAAGGAGGCCTCGAGGACTTTCTGCCAAAGACCTCGCCGCCCAAGCATCCAGACATCTTGGCTTCACCGGAAACCTACAAAACATGGAGTGCCCCTCACAGATCCGAACCCTTACTCTCTCAGGAAGCTTCTAGATGTGTTGGTAGGGTTTGGGGTTTCAGAGCTCGGGCTCAAGGTTCGAGAGTATAAGGTCCATTCAAGGTTTAGGGTTTAGGGGTTTAGGGTTTAGGGTTTAGGGTTTAGGGTTTGGGGTTCAGGGTTCAAGGTTTCGAAGTAAACAGTTGGGGATCCGGAGGAAGCGGTGTAAGGCTTAGGACTGAAGGGTGACGTAGGCTCAGGAGGTTGTGCTTCCCCTAAGGGTCCATGTACCCAAACAGTATATACATTGGCCCTAAAGTACCTATATAGGGACTACATTTAAGGCCAATGTCTGTACTATTTGGGTACATGGACCCTTAAACCCAAAACCCCTATAGTTTTATAGNNTATAGTACCCTTATAGAATCCCTTTAGGGAATCCTTAAAGGAAACCTTTTGGGTATCATCAGCAGGAGAGCCGAGCCCCTTGCGCAAGGTTTTTTCCGGATCGGCAAAGATACCGTGACCCCCCAGCCGCGGAGCATCTGCCTTACGACTACGCTCCTACGCGGGGGACTGGCATTCAGGACATAGTGTTTAGGAGTTTAGGTTTAGGGTTTA
>CAJNJA010015741.1:1074-11627 GCA_905231915.1 Symbiodinium necroappetens | reverse complement strand
GTAGTAGTAGTCGACGTCGTAGTAGTAGTAGTAGTAGTAGTAGTAGAAATACGAGGAGGAATAGGAGTAGGAGTAGGAGTAGGAGTAGGAGTAGGAGTGGCAGTGGCAGTAGCAGTAGGAGTAGGAGTAGGAGTAGCAGTAGTAGTAGTAGTAGTAGTAGTAGTAGAAGTCGTAGCAGTAGTAGCAGTAGTAGCAGCAGTAGGAGTAGTAGTCGTCGTAATATATAGATTGAACATGAAGCGAACAACTAAGAAAAATTGTAGCTAATATATATATATATATTTATTTATTTATTTATATTTATATTTATATTTATATTTATATTTATAAGTATCATGATGATTCTGATGATAAAACAATTAAGACAAGATAAGGCAACAATACTGGCAGCAATGCATGATGAGAAGAATAATGAACAAATAAGCAATGCTAAGGCCAATAACAGTACGAATGATAACAATGAAAACAAGAAGAAGGGTCGAGGGACAGGGTTTTAAGCTTTCGTCTCTCACGCCGTGGCGGGGGCTGTCGAGTTGGCTGAGGATTTAGCATTCAATGTGTCCGGAGGTAGGCTTTTGCTAGAAGATGCACGAGGGAAGGGACAGAAGAAGGATTTCCAAGGAAGCCAGGAATGCAGGTTCAGGGCTCACTGAAGCTGGTAGGGTCTTACGCCGTCCGCGAGTGGTCTGCCCAAAAATAAGAAGCCAATGCCGACCAAGCCAAATGCTGCAACGCTGCCTGGCGTGCGCCCGGCAATCACCCGGCGTGCAGCAGCCAACAGGCGATAGAAGCCCCGCAAGCCTGGCAAAGCCGGAGAACTATCCTCAACATGTCGAGCCGGCAAACGGGCCGGCTCATCCTGCTCCAGAATCTTTCTGGGTGATGCGGCCTGCGAAGGGATCGCCCCCTTCGCGCTTGGGACCCACGATCGAAGCGACATCGGACCACATGGCCGGCAGCACCTGCCAGCTGGTGCTGCTGCTTGGACCTTTCTACGTTTGCGGGAGGCCGGGTCTGTCCGCAAGTCTGCAGTTTCAAATCGCCACGGTTTGGCTCAGCCAGTAAGATTCCACAATACGGGGGCACTTGCTAGACAATGGTGCCAAGCCCTTTTCAGCGATGGATTGATCTTTTCACAGCAGAAGCACGGCATTCGAGCTCCCTTTTTCGAAGGGGCCGCGGGCGGCCAGAGGATGATGCAGTCTATGGGTCAATGCCGTATGAGGCGGCTGTTTTTGATCAGAGCCGCCTGAAAACATGGAGCAGAGTATGGCTGGTGAGAACACGAACGATACTCGAGTTCGGTCCTCACACCTTTCACCAACATCCCGTCTCCTCAACTTTTTCAACATAAGCAACTTAAACACAATCAAATAATATCTTCACTTCTAAGCCAGCGCCGCACCATAAACATTGCTTTCACTACCTCTAACTCTGACTCGATGACTATGGCTATGGCAGCGTGGCTTTCTTCGTCCACTTCCCCTCAAACTGACCCTCCGGAAAGCGTATGGCGTTGTTTTCCCAGGTGGCCTCAGGTGGTGCTCGGCGCAAGTTTGGGGGAAGACCCATGGGTGTTCGAGCTTCCAGGGCTTCTGTTGCCACGCCTGTGCATAGGGCTTCCATAAGGCTACTGTCCCATCGGGTACTTTTGAGGGTCCTTTTTATGAGCTTCTTCCCTTCAGATCAGACATTCCGATAGCATCCAAAGCAAACATGTCCTTCCATGTTACGCCAACACTGACAGAGTCCCGAGTTCAAGTCCCTGCTTGCAAACTGCACACATCCAAGACAGAAAAAACAAAAAGAAAGCAGCATGCCAGTGCAGACGCAAAGCTATGAGGCGTTCAGGACCTCCGCGGGTCCGGAAGTCCAGAATCATCTCCTCAAAGATGAGGCGTCTGCTACTCTGCGTGCACCAACTCGTAAACCCCTAAACCCGCAACCCTTATCTGAGAACCCTGAACCCTAAACCCTAGCCCCCTAAACCCTAAGCTCCCGAAATATTGAGGCCCTCTTTCCAAGGCACGCTAAACCCTAGCCCCCTTTTCCACAGGCTTGAACTGAGCTCGCCCGGCCAGATCCCTCGCAGCACATCGCACTCGAGCCCCCTAAACCCTAAACTCCCTTTTCCCTAAATTCCCTAAACCCTAAGCCCTAAACTCCCTAAGCCCCAAGCCCTCTTTCCAAGGCGAAGATGCGTTGTAGGCCGCCAGGCTCAGCTTGCCTGTGACGCTCCAGGGCCGCTCCTGGACAGGGTTTAGGGTTTAGGGTTTCTGATGGCTCGAAAAGGGCTTAGGGTTCAGGGCTGATGGCTCTATAGGGGTTTGGGGATTTTGGGTTTAAGGGTTTAGGGATTTTTGGGTTTAGGGTTGAAGGGTTTACGGTTTAGGGTTTCTGATGGCTCTAGAAGGGTTTAGGGTTTAAGGGTCTAATTAGGGGTCTAGGGGTTTAGGGATTTTGGGGGTTAGGGTTTAAGGGTTTAGGGATTTGGGGGCCTAAGGGGTTTAGGGTGTAAGGGTTTAAGGGTTTAGAGGTTTAGGGTTTAGGGATTTTGGCGTTTACGCGTTTAGGGGGTGTTAGGGTTTTAGTATAGCTGGGGTTACACAAGTTACAAGGGCTACTACAAAAGTTGTATGATAGTATTTGATGGTTTCTACATAGCTTCGCTTGATCTAAGGGTGGCTTTTGGCGGGGTTACCTGCCACATTACTGCAGCTTAAATTCAGCACTCACACTCGGATTTGCCTTGGCGAGGGCTACTGGTACGACGGTCGCAAATTGGCGGAAACATTAACTCGCCCAGCATTCAGGCGTCGGCATACAGCAGCTCATTCACTGCCCACAACTTTCCCTTCCTACACTCAGTCCTGTCTGTATTAAGCACGCATTCCATGCCTCATCAGTTATTCACACTCTGGGTCACAAATGCGGCTTAATTTAGGAGTTAGGATTAGGGGGACCCTTTGGGGATATAGACCCTCTCAATAAGGTCCCTTTTAAGAGGGCCACTAGAAGGGTTAAGAAGGGTCCCCTTTAAAGGGGTCTCCCTAATCCTACCTAGGATACTTCTGGCGAACCACTGACCCGCCACTGTTTTGCACTTCGTCCGCTATTGGGCTTCTATAAGAGCTGTTCGCCTTCGTCCTCGCGTGCTAAACCGAAGCTACATTGATCTGGGCTCTTGTTAGGGGATTTAATGTTAGTTAATTACCATAATAAAGAAACCATAGTAGTTATTTTATAAATTATTTACTATAGATCCCCATTATGGCAACTTGAATAAACAAATCCCTTAACAAGAACCCAGTGATGCGCACTCCTTCTCGCCGTTCCCGCAGCCCGGCTTCCCTTCCGCCGCGTCGATGGTGACCTTTGCCAATCTGACGCTTCCAACCTTTGAAGTAGTCATAGGCTCCTAAGTAGTTCCTTTTTGGGATTACCTTATAGGGTTCTAAATCTAAACCACAAAAAGGAACTACTTAGGAGCCTATGGGTATTCAGTTCTGCATGCACGCAAACCACAAGGACGCATGTAGATGCTTGTCTTCTCGAACCCTCTCTCTGCGGTGCTGCCTTCATGCCTTCAACGCGCACTTCCCGCTTGCAGCCCGGATGGTCGGGGTCCTCATAAGAACCTCGAGTGGCATTCGCGAAAGACAACAGCTAAATGCCGCTGGAATGAGTGGCTCCAAGGCAGTGAACCCTATGCCGACCCCGAATCGTTTGAACTGCCCCAAAGCCTAAAACTTGAAACCAGCAAGAATCCCATCTTAGGTCGGCCATGCCACCCTGCCAATCGGGCACCGAAGTCAGCTGGGCCCGGCTGACGCTGGGCCTTGCTACGGCTGCTTTAGGGTTTCTGAGGTACGTTTCGGCCCCTTGCTAAGTCTTTGATTATGGAATACCCTTCTACGTGGTGCCTGGTGGCCTACCGTGTGTCTTTGCACGCATGCGCCACCTACCGTCCGTGACGACGAACAGTGTTTCTGGTGGTCCGCGCTTGGATTGCGACCCGATTTTAAATGGTGCTGTACTTCGTCCATCATCCCCCTCGCTCCCCAAAAAAAGCCAGGATTTTCCTCACGCCTGATTTTTGCAACACCCATTTCTCTTGAAGCCTCTGTTCAGACCCTCCCTGCCCACAGGAGTCGCCCTGCTTTGCCCAGGGGCTGAAGCACGGGTGCCAGGGCAGCTGCCAGGGCAAAGCGGCGGCCCAGGGTGGGGGCCCCTGGCGCCAAAAAGGCCGGAGTCGTGGCCCTGACAGCGCCAAGGCCGATTCTGTCAATGTGAACACCACCATTCGGTGCGAGTGTCAGGTGTCCCCGCACACCAACCCCCTGCCTGTGCCACTGCATCATGACAGCCAGCACTGCCTGGGTAGAAGCGATTCCGTCTGAGCCCTACTTCCGGGGAGTGGAAGCTGCGTCTTGGCTGGTTACAAGTTCGTCACTGACGACCTGAACACAGCTCCGTCCTCAGACCGGGACGAAACCCGCAAGGGCACGCGAGCGACCGCGCGCTGGTGGGCTTGTCATGGCACCGGGAGGAGAGTGTGGTTTGCTGTGTCCACTCCTGGGCACACCTGCTATCAGCGTCTGCCCACAATCTAGTCCAGCGTTACGTGTCACTGTATGACTATAAAAAAACGACGAGTAGCAGCCTTTGGCCTTTGCCACAAAAATCTTGCAACATCGCACTGGGACATGTTTGATCTCCCTTGCCTGCGAAGACAAGCATGTTTCTCGACACGCAGCTTGGCATTCTGAAATCTCTGCGACTATTATGAGCTTATGCTTCGGGCAGGTTACGGTGAAACATGACAAACCTCCCGCACGTGCATCTGCATGTGAAACCTCAGTCCCACAAACCGTGCAACCTCCTAAACCCTGGTCTCCCCCCCCACTCTTCGAGGCATTTCGCGCCCACCTCGAAGAAGGTTCCCTTCAAGCTACTTGTTCTATCGTTGTTTGGTGAGAGTGGGATACCCAAGATATGACCACCGTTTTTTTCGCATGCCCCACGTCCATAACAACGAAACCTGAAGCCCAATGCGAGCTTCAGAAAGCAAGGAACCCCTCGGATCGACCTCAGACCAGTCGGATCCTTGCTACATGATTGTATGATGACGGTTTCAGGGCTCAGGGCTTAGAGAGGAGCATACATGAGGGGCGCGTGATTCTTAACCCAAAAAAGCACATCACCAAAAATTAGGATAGGAATACCCCATATAGACCCCCTTATTATGTCCCTTTTGGGTCCCTAATTAATAAGAACCCCATAAACCCCCTTATTCATCCTTATTATGTCCGTTTTTGGGTCCCCCAATAAGAACCCCCCCTGGTCGCAGGGGAGCCTGCACAACTGCGAGACGGCAAGCGAGGTGTTCCTCGGAAGGTCGAAAAGGCCAACTCGTGTTGAGGCCTTGTTAAGGGATTTGTTTATTTAAGCTACCATAATGGGGATCTATAGTAAATAACTATTATGGTTTCTTTATTATGGTAACTTACATTAAGGTCCCTAACAGGCCTTTTGGGTTTTTGTTGCCTCCCACCTTGCTAGGACGAGCCCATTGCAGGGTACAGCCTTTTGGGATTAGGGTTTAGGGTATAGGACAGCTTCGGGCCTTAATACTTCGGAGCAGGATTTGAATGGTGGATCATACCATAAAGTTGCATGATAAGGAGCACCTAAACATAGTTTTGCCACGGATTCAGGCTTCTGCACTCTAGGGTACAGTACAAGTGCTTTAACTGAGTTGCAGAGGCGTAGCAAGCCCTCCAGCTTCCGATAGGAGGACATCTGTCAGGAAACCCTAAGCCCTAAACCCAAAAACCCTAACCCCTAAACCTAAAACCCTAAAACCTATTCTGTCCACAGGCACTTGTCAAATTTCGCAAAACTTGGATCTAGACCCTAACTTGCTCGAACGCCTGCTCTCAAGAAAGGCCCTTTCCCTGAGTAAGGGGCCCGACATTCTTAAGGAATACCCAAGTGGGGGGTTTCCGAAAATAGGGGACCCTAACATAGTACCCTAAATAGTAGGAGCCTTATTATAGGGACCCCAAATAAGGTACCCCCTAAACCCTAAACCTCCCTTATTTTCGGAAACTCCCACGTGGCCTCCACCAGCACCTTGGAGAGGAGGCCGATGATGGAGGCTGCCTCGCCACTCCAGCCTGGCTTGCTTCAAGCTTAGGGTTTAGGGTTTGGGGTTTAGGGGTTTAGGGTTTAGGGTTTAGGGGTTTGGGGGTTTAAGGGCTTAGGAATTTAGGGTTTAGGGTCTAGGGGTTTAGGGTTTTAGGGTTTAGGGTTTGGGGTTTAGGGTTTAGGGGTTCAGGGTCTAGGGTTTAGGTTTTAGGGCTTGGACCGAGGCTTTTGTTGACCTGTTCCCAGGTCCCAGAGAGCCCAACACCCCTTAATTAAGGAATATAGCCTTAAATTATAGGGGCCTGAATTATTATGATTTAAGGTATATTCCTTAATTAAGGTGTGTTGGGCTCTCTGGGTTCAGGCCCCTAGACTCCTAAACCCCTAAACCGAGGTGCCCCATTGACTGAAAAAAATCCCCAAAACCCTGAACCCTAAAGCCCTACACCATAAACCCCTAAACCCTAAACCCCGAAACCCTCGAAAGAGGTGTGCCCAGGTTGGCCAGTAAGAAGAGACCGGGAGCCTTCAGCCGGGGTGTCGGTTTTCGGGGTTCGAAAGATGCCTCCTGGCACTTCTCTAGGGGTTTAGGGTTTTTTTTTGGGTTTGGGGGGGTTTGGGGTTCGGGTTTTGTGGGTTTGGGGGATTTATAGGGCTTTCAGGAAAAGGGGTTTGGGGTTTAGGATTTCCTACTCTTCCCTGCCGAACGGGTGTTCCTTGCTTCAGAAGGTGCTTACAACTTGGCCACGCTTGGGCCACTGATCAGTCTGCATGTTCAGAGCTGCGCAGAAATCCAGCAGCTTTTCCACATCATGCAGTACCGAGGCCAAGCATCAGAGTCCGATGCAGAAAACTGGGCGGAGCAAGGCACAAACTGACGAGGCTTCTCTCTCTCTCACTCGGAGGTTCTTTCCTGAAAGCTACGTTGCTGCTTTCTTTCCCGTGGCGAGTTGAAGCCATCAAGTATGTGCTCTTGCAAAGAGCTCTAGAAAACTGGTGACATTTAGCGCTTGAATCGCGCCACTCGAGTGCCCACGAGGGAAAACACGCAAGCACATCAGATGTTGCACCTTGAAATCAGTCAAACAACATCTTGCGGACTGTACAAGCACAGCTTCTGAAGCTACATACACCATGCTTTGATTTCTTCAGCCATAACTGCCACAGTAGTTGCAGGTAGAAGTTTCACAACTACGACAAGAGTGCTGCAAATACTTCGCCTTCTCCTTTTCATCTCCGCTGGCAAGAGGCCCCCACTGCAAGTCTACTACTACTACTACTACTACTACTCCTGCTACTACTACTACTACTACTACTACTGAGGGTACTACTGTAGGCCTTGTTGCTTCAGAAGCCGCGGCTCTGCGGTGGCATCAGAAGCTTCACGAGAGTCGTTTGGTCGGTGTTGCTAAGCGCCTCAGCACTTCCGGCTGCTTCGGTTCGCCACCAGAGAATACCAAACCCTCCCCACCTTTTCCCCGCGACTGCCTCAAGAAGGACCGAAGGATCAGAGACTTGCAGTTACCTCGCTACTTGCAGACATGCGGTCATGATAGTCTTCATGTACACATCGCCCATGGCATTCAACTGGAAATCAACTCACAGCTGCACCGACATCAGGACATAACCATCCCAGCTCCCCCAAGAACAAGATGCAAACTGGGCCCCATTTTCATACATGTAGGAAAATAGCAATGGAGATCCAACAGTTTTAAGGAATAAGGGACCCTGTGGGCACTCATAAACCACTAGGTGTTAACACAACAATAGGAAGAACAGCAATCCTACTTCCAGTAGTAGCCTTAACAGAGACAAGCAATGACATGACATTCAGATATCCTTTCATCACTACTGTTGCTACAACTGCCATAAGTTTTACTATGATGGTTGAAATTGCTGCCATCATTGTTGAAAGTACTGCTAGCATTATCAATGGTTTCTTCTTCTGATGATGATGAACATGAACATTCTTTCTGATAGTAGTATACCTATTAGACTATGAAGTCTTGGAGACATTTTGTCGCACTACATCCACTGAGTCGGCCACATAAAGCACACCGAAGAAGAGAATTGTTATCACCTGGCGAGCTGCAGGATTGCTATAATGGGCCATTATTGGCGGTTCTATGAGGTTTAAGGTTTGGCAGGCTTTGCGGTTTCAGGTTGCCGTGCTGTAGGTGTTTAAACGGCCTCTTTTGGCAGTGCAAACTCTCACGATGAGCTGGAGCTGTCTATGCAGATGTCCTCATACACGCAGATTGCCGTCTCACTTCCTTCTCACTTCCCTCTGGGGAGTTTCAGGTTTAGGCTTTATGCCGTTCTGGCGAGTCTCCTACAGCCTAAGCCCTAAACCGTGTCTGGGGCTGCCACCCCCTGGATGAGACGAGCATTGCCCATGTACATGAGGCCACCGGCATCGTTGATCTCACTGTTGACTCGCCTCAGGTCCAGGACGGTCCAGGTCCAGATTGTGCCGTAGGTTCACTGGCTAGTAGGGTTTACAGTGGGGTTTATGCTCTCCTTACTCGGAGAAGCCAGGCGAGTTTCAATACGTGCAGGTCGTTGTGACAGAATTAGGTTCCCTGAGGGTTTAGGGTTTAGATGATGATATATGTTTGCAGCCTGACTTCCACTTACTTGGGCTTGATCTCTCCACTGCTGCCTCTCCAAAGCGAGTCGGCTTTAAAGCCCAATGGCTCTCTGTAGCGCTTGGTCATCTGGGCGCGAATCTCCATCACCTCATCCGGGAAGATCTCGTCCCCCATGATGGCCTAGCTGCAATCAGACGTATGCCCAGAGAGCCCAATAGCCCTTAATTAAGGAATATGCCTTAAACTATAGGGGCCTTAATATTATGATTTAAGGTATATTCCTTAATTAAAGGGTATTGGGCACTCTGGGTGTCTGGGACAAGCAGCAAAAAATCATATGCCGTGACGTGTAAAACAGAACTAGAAGCATATTAAACGCGAGTTACATGCGGCCACCTTCCCTTCGGTGACCTTCCGAATTGAGTACAGATCAATGCTGCAGCTGTGGAGCGTTGTAGGCCGTAACCAGCTTCGAGAATCCTCAGCTATCTCTCGGCGTAGAATACTACCCCAATATGATGCTTCCAGTATGGAAGCATCGGAAAAGACCCTTCCCCACAAGACCTAACCTCTATGTACTTCGCCTGCCCAGGTCAGAGTAGCCCAAGAATCAGCACCACCGTCAGGAAGAGAAGCACGAGCAGCAGCATGAAGACAAGCTTCACCGTCAAAAGTAGCGCCACGAAGAAGGCGAACACATTCGAAGAGTGGACGATTTAGACACACCGAACGTCATTATCCCTCCCCTCCCAACCCTGCCCCCCCCACACACACTCCCGAATGCAGAAGACTCTGAAAAAGGGACGTGGAAACAGAAACACACACACACACACCCCACACACACACGCACACACACACACACTCACACACACACACATACACACACACACAAGAACAAATCCGAAGACTGAACAGTCTAGACAAATCGAACGTCACACACGGGAAATTAAGGCGCATTGACCTACTATCAGGGTTTAGGATTTAAGGCATACGGGTCTGTGTAGCTATGTAGTATATACTTTGGCTCCAGAGTTACTTTGTAGGAACCTCTTATTAAAGGCCCCCAATGTGCAGACTACCTTTCGGGACAAAAAAGCACTGGCTGAAAGCTTGGTGGGACCCGAAATCCCGGGAACCCCCAAACTTTGTAATTATCGTGCGACAGCTTAGGGTTGTGCTACTGAGAATCTGCCCGGCCATGCAAACATGTATTTTTTTTTGAGCAGGGACTGAATTAAAACCCGAAACCCTAAACTGCCTGTATTAAGACCCTAAACCCTAAAAACCCTGAACTGCCTGCATTTAGACCCCAGACTTAAACCCTTTTGCAGCAGGCTTCGTTCGCCCGGAACTGCTGTCGCCGTGAAGCAAACACCCTAAACCCTAAAACTGCCTGCATAAAAGCTGCCTGTATTAAGACCCTAAGCCCTAAACCACTTTCATTAAGCTGCTCTTCACTCATGGGCTCCTTATTAGTTCCTTTTTGGGATTACCTTACAGGATTCTAAACATAAACCACAAAAAGGAACTACTTAGAAGCCTATGGGTAAACCCATAGAAACCCTAAACCCTAAAAACCCTAAAACCCCTAAAAACCCTAAATCCTAAAAACTCTAAACCCCTAAACCCCTAACCCCTAAACCTGTTTAGGGTCCCCTATTTTCGGAAACCCCCATTTCTCAGGAAAGGTTCGCTTCTCGGCCTCTGGGTCCTCTGGGTTCACGTCCGGGTGCTCCTCAGCGTGGAGTGGGCGGCTTCGGGTTTAGGGGCTTAGGGTTCCTTTAAAGGAATCTATAAGGGATCTATAAGGGT
>CAJNJA010015740.1:0-11627 GCA_905231915.1 Symbiodinium necroappetens | reverse complement strand
TCTCCGTGTGTGTGTGTGTGTGTGGGTGGGTGGGTGGGTGGGTGGGTGGGTGGGTGGGGGGAGGATACCGCAGAGCCGAAAACCCTTCAGTCCTGAATCCCACGCTGGATCGGCAACCACTGCCTTCAGGTGGCTTCCACCCTCGCCAGGCTGCTGGCAAACGCGGTGCTTGATGGCGAGGTGCTCCCCTGCTCTCCGCGGGGGCTGTGGAAAAAACATGTCCGTTTTGGTTTTGCGCGAACGATCGAAGGGGAAGCTCTGAAGCCCAAGCGAGGGGTTGAATCTGAGCCGGCACTCCACAACCCTAAGCTGAAGCTATCCAGCTGGACTGCCCCAGGTGCAGGGCCACCCGATACCTTCGGTCAAGGCGCTCTCCGAAGGTTCTATTTCTGGGAGCAAGACAGCAGCTGAAGAACCGACCACCTTCCGTAAAACCGGCGGACCTCAGCCGAGTGTCAACTCATGTCAAACCGGAGGCGGAGCACTGCCCCTTTGAAGCCTCCTGTGCAGGCCAAGTCGATCTTGGAGATCGGAGCCTCGGGGCTGAATGAGTTGTGAAGGAACTCTCTCTCCCTCCCCCTCTCTCCCTCTCTCCCTCTCTCTCTCTCTCTCTCTCTCTCTCTCTCTCTCTCTCTCTCGCTCTCTATTTGTCTCTCTCTATTTGTCTTCCCTGAGTGTTTGAAGAGCGAGACCTTGTCCCAGGGGCTGGCGTGGGCCTGCCCTCGCTCGTCTGCCGTGCCTTGGGTGCCGCACAGGCCCCGGATCCTTTCGGCAACGTGCTTCGAATTACTGGGTACTGCCCGCTTAAGTGCGCAGCAAAAAAGATTCGCAACCTCACTTTGGGAGCTTCATGAAGGACTCTCGGACAAGCTTGTGGAGTCTTAGCTTGCACATATTATGCCGCATGCCGTACTAAATGAGTAACAAGTTCCTTGCAGGTGACAATCACGGACGCAGAACTTCGGCTGGTGGATGCCCTGCAGGACCGTCCACTGCCAAAGATTTGAGTTTTGTCCGCCTAAATGGCCAGACCAAGCAAGGCCAGAAACCTTCCTCCCCTCTCCCTACCCCGCCCCGGTCCCAAAGAGAGGAATTGAGCGGCACGCCGTAGCCGTAGATCGTGGGAGGAGCATCACGGCCACCACCCTGAGCTGCGCTTCGAGGTGCTGGACTGGAAGCTCGACGCAGGAGCCCACGGTGAGAGCGATTCACATCTCTTTCAGTATGGCAGGAGTTTCCTCTGCAGCAGGGAGCAGCTGTCAAGAGCGTTCCGTCAGGTGCTAAATCCTCGAAGCCGACTCTCCCTAGGTCTAAGATCCTAGCAGAAGCCAGGCTCCGGCCACGAGGAAGTCGCTTGAAGACTGAAACTTCGGCTGTGAGCTGCCGGCGAGGAGAGGAGCGCTACGATCTCGTCCTCGCCTCCGACATCCTCCTCGCCTGCTGCGAGGCAGGCACCGCCTGTGAGAAGCAGAAAGGAGCGAGAGAGAGACCGGCCGGAGAGAGCATGTGACTTCCGCGCTGAAAAAGGGCCCCGTCTTCGTGCCGCAGCTCCTTGCCCGCCGGCTCCGCCGGTCTCCCGAGGCGGCGGCTTCCCTGCACTCTTCTCGGGCCTTGGCGGCCGGCTCGAGCTGAGCCCTACTGAGACTCTTCTCTTCTTCTTAAACAAACGTCCCGTCTCTGAGAGCGGGAGCGAGAGGCAGAGAGAGAGGGAGGGAGACGCTTCTTGGAGGCGCGGGCGCTGCTGCTGAATGCTCATCGAGGAGAAGCAGCCCAAAGGCCGCTCTCTGCTTCCCGTCGGTTCTTGCCTGAAGCCCCGCTCGCAGCCCTTGCTTGCTCACTTTGCTTTTGACGCACCGGGGCCAGGACCGCGATGTGCGAGATGCGGCGACAAGGCTTCCTGGTCTCCAGCTTCGCTGTGTCATCTTCCCAGGCGGGCACAGAGGGAGACAGCGCAGCGTAGCAGAGCGCCACGGCCCCTCCTCCTCCTGTCTTCGGGCCGACGGAGTGGCCCCCATCGAAGAATCAGCCAACAAAAAGCCCGCGAAGTCTCTGAGAGAAAAGCTGAGAGCCCGTTGCAAAAACAGCGCCTCGAGACCCCACAGACGTTTCACTCTGCTGCACAGGAGCTCCATGCCGTGTCGGAGGAGCGCTTCAGCGCCCTGCCGCAGGCCTCTGCACGTCCTCTAAAAAACCCGTCACCCGGACCCCACATGTACCCCGCACCAAAAGGATCATCCTGAGTCCCTTTACATGTCCCGAACGCGACAGGGCTCGCAACTCCTGCTCGTGGCTTCCTGGTCCGGAAGCGGAGCCAGCGAGGCTGGGCAGGGACTGGGGAAATTTGGGTTGGAGGTTGGCGCATGCCCGTCGTCCAGTCGCCGCTGCATGAGATTGCCAGGAGCGCTATAGTCTGAATCGTCAAGTGTGCAGTGTGCTGACAAAAGGACTCCTGGGCCCGCAAGCAATAGCACACAGCTTGCAAGTAAGCATAGCGTATAGCTTTCTTACGAGTTAGGGGTGCGCCGGCAAGAATCTGCGCCTGCGTTGCCAAAGCTGTCTCATAGATAGGCTTGGCATGAACCCGCAAGATTTTCGCGTGCAGGCGCAAGTGGAAACTGCAGCTGACAAGCTGACGGCCTTGCAGTGAAGATCCGACCGGATCCTGCCGTTTTCTCGTGGGGTTGTCTCGCTAAGCCTTGGCCCGGCTAGTTCGCTGCTGAACGCGATGCCCACAGCCATTCGCGGGGTGTCGGGGCGCAGCACCAGCACAGCACGTGCGTGAGAGAGATCGTAGAACGGTCGTCAGTACAAAATCACTGTACAAAATACAAGGAGGTCGCGACAGCTTGGAGCTTGAGCAGCTGAGTAGCACTCCGTACTTCTTGGTGCATTTGGCTTGACCCAGCTTTTGAGTTTAGGCCAGTATCCCTTCTCAAATGCGTGTGTTGAGAGTCACATTGCATGGTGGAGGTCTGCGCGGCATGATGGGACATGCAGCTGCGATCAAATCTCTTGAACGCGTTTGAATGGCATGGGCTCGTTGAGCCATTGGAACCATCGTAAAAACATTTTGCCCTTGCCCGGGCACTTTGTTGTGTGCGGCCGCGATCCGGCTGCCGACGCAGATGGTCCTGCCCTCGGCGGCAGGGGCCGGAGGGCTTAAGAGGGCGTGCGAGCTTCGGGTTGAGGCGAAGAGCTTCATTCCGGCCTGAGGGTATCTGAACCTTCGATCGCTATGTAATTGAGCAACGAGGGGGAGTGCGCAAAGGCTGTTCCCCTAGAAGACATACGAGGTTCGCGATGCCCCGCGCTGCGCTGCGCCCGGCACTGGCCGCTGCAGAGGGAGTACAGAGGGCCGGCGACATTTACGGCTGTTACATGCTGTTACGATGTGGTGATGCATCTCTTGAAAGTCTAAAAGACTTTAGTATTGGTAGGTCAAGGTCAGGTCATTATGGAAACGGAAGGGGCAGCAGTGGCCCCTTGAGCTTTTTGAGAACGCTGCAGAGCCCGCTCTGCCCAAGGACTTGTCTTTCGCAGGTTATTTTGAGACTTAAGGCCGGCAAACCGGCTCCGAAGGAACTACGCGGGGAGTGAACATGCAGAAAAAAGGTGGCGATATGGGCTCCGTTGAGGTGCAGGGTGCAGAGGTCACAGTCAGAAACTAGCTCGGGGACTATTCTCTCATCCGAAAGACACTTTCCGTTCCAGGTCATGCCCTGACCCTGACCCTCCACAAGCAAAGGTGGGTGCAGCGCTTTCGCGAAGTGGGCCATTTGTGGGCCAAGCTGGACCCCGGCCCCGTGTTCCCGGCTCTAGAATTACTGAGATTCACGGGCACTTAGTTGGTTTCGGGCAGCGTGTGCAAGCCGCCCCAGCCCTACGGAGAACCAACCCTGAGAATTCTTGGCTCGTACCCTGTCCCTGAGACTTGAGCTGTTCGCTAAGCCGCTGAGCAACCGATGCAGAAGTCGAAAGTAAAGGTTCTGAGGTTCGACAAGATGCAGCCCAAAGAGACCACGAAGATCAAAAGCTGGACGCCCATGCAACTGCGCAATGATTATCCCCAAAAAAGAGCCGGAAACTGCGAGACCCACTCAGTCTGGCAAACCGGTACCAAACTGGGGTGCCTCCAACCTAGCGAAAGTCGACCGGAAATCGTGCAGCGCTCCCAGCAGAAGCAGGACCCCCTTGGCCGTTGCCGCGGGTCCCTGGCACGCAGCCCGGACTGGTGGCGCGAGGCCGTTACATAGTCCGATATGTCACGCCAGCGTCTTCACTTGTCTTCCTCCACCTGCACTTCAGCAATCCTTTCCACTCCTGCTCCCACAGATAGATTGAAGCTTGGAATTGTGACCTCACCGGTGCGACTTGATCTAGAACACTGGTGGCTTGCATTCTTACATCTGAGGACATCGTATCTGTGTCCTTATTTTGCGGCCTGGGCTGAGCTGCAAAAGTACCTGTAGCTCTCTGTGCTCCATTCCGCCTCGAAGCCCCAGCTTCCCACTCTGCCGACGGAAGCTTGAAGGAGGCGACAGGAAGCCGAGCCTAAAGTCCACGCTACGTTCCGGTAACTTTCTCAACATGAACTCTCATGAACTCCCGATCTCGAGAAGGAACAGGGCCATGTGATGGAGCGGCATCCGCCACTGGGCCGGAGCGGGGGAGGTTTGGTCTTGAAGGGCAGGAAGTGGTTTGAGATTTTGCGGGCAGTGGACGCTGCGGGACGGGACTCCGAGGGGCTGTCCTTGAGTCTCCAAGGCTTGCAGGGTCCGTGCCCTCGACCCCTTCCACGCCACCGCGGCATCTCTTCGTGCCGAGGGCCTTGCTTCACGCCGCCGCTGGGTGAAACTTTGCGGGGTTTCTTTCAAGTTGCTCCCAGTTGAGAAGGTGGAGAGATTTTGATGTGTCATTTTGGCTTAGAGCTGGGTTCACCGTGAGTGCGGAGGCAAGAAAACACTGTCGGTCAAAGCCTCCTGGACAGGAAGGTGGCCCCTGGTGGACTCGCGAGGAGCTTCTGCACGTCCTCGAGGCAGCCTCTGAAGTGATCCCCTGAAGAGCTAGTCAGGCAGCTTTTGGGAGAGCTCGAGTGGACTCCTTGGTTTCATAGGGAGTCTAGCACACTTCGCACACGTTGCAAGGTTGCTACCGCAGGAGAGCCGTTTTTAGCCGGACTGCTGTGCCCTGAACCCTTCCTTCGTCCGAGTGAGAACGGAACACTCCAGCGCACAGGATGCCTACTGCGGACATCTCAGCTTTGAGGCACCGTGGGACCGAGGGGGCTACAAAGATCTTGCAAAAAAATTGGCTGTAACACCCGGAAGACGAAACCCAGAGCCCAAAATCTTACTGCACGTGCGCTCTCCGCTTATCCGATACCGAATGAAGCGCCTACCAGTGTGCGCAGGTCAGTCAGAATCTTGAGCGAGGTTTTGAAGCATATTTGAGGATCGGAAAGAGTATGTCAGTATATATCAGTATATCATGTCTGTTCGATGGTTGCGGTAGTCGAAAGCTGCCCCAAAGACTTAGAGACTCCAAGCCCATAGCTCAGTTCGCCTGCCTGTGGCATGAGCCGCAGTTCTCCAGCTTGTTGGCACGACAGAGTGGCGCCGCCGCCCTCACATCCCAAACCATCATCAAAATCAGAACCACCGACTCACACATCAAAAGCAGTCATGTTAACAGACTGGCACCAGCTGGCCACGCTCGCTGTGGTGTTGCAGCAGCAGGTGAATCATTTGCCAGACATGGAGCAGAGAAGGCACGGGGACTCTCCGAAACCCGGGGGATCACCGTCGAGCCCGCCCTTTCTGCCCCTGCAGAGGTGGTGGCACTGCGCCGCCGAGACGCCGCGGCCTCCGCCACCAGCGTGGAGAAGGCCCCAGCGTTTCTTGGGGCGCCGGGGCCGGGGGTCCCAATGAAGGGGGCGCGAGGCGGAACGAGGCGACTGAGGCGAAAAATTTGCCGAAGCCTGGAGAGTCTCTTCCTGTAGCCGGGACGCAGCAGCAATCCGGAAAGCCTTCGCTTCGAGGCGGGCCCTGCTTGCGAGGCAAGGGGGGGAGGGGGGGGGGAAGCGGACAAAGAATCGCTGGATTTATGAAGCTGAGACGGTCAGTAGTAGAGTTCATACATAGAGTTCCTTATAGCTCAAAAGTCTTGCTTGAGTTGTTGGCCGGAAGCTCTCCTTTCTGAGCGCACGGGCGGAGGCTGCTCCGCGCCACGCTTTTGACGCAGTTCCTCCGCTCGAAGTTCCCGGCCACGCCGCTCGGCTTCGGCTCCATTCCCCCCCGAGAGAGAGCAGGGGACCTTCGACAGAGAGCACCACCGCCTGCTTGCTTTTGGCATTGCTTGCTTGCATCTTCTTTTTTGGCTCTATACCTTTATGTTGCATATAAGCCCTAAATAATAATTATATAGAGCCCTATATAAATTAAGAGTCCCTTAGAGAATGATCGAAAGCCGTCTCTCTCTCCGATGAGGAAATGGTTTGGCCTCGATGGCAGCGAGGCGCGGAAAGTCGGGGCGGGTCGGGGCGGGCTCTCTCTGCAAGCTGTATATTATGTGGCAAGATGGGGCCAAAGAAAGAGCTCCATTTGAGAGCCGCTATGAAACTCGCAGTTTTGCACCGCCTGCTGCACACGAAGCTAGGGGCCAAACAGGTGCCAAAGTCGGATTCAAGCGTACTTTCACTCTGCGGCAACACTTGAGAAGTGCGTCCTTCACTGCACCTCTCCCCCATGCCAGGTGTTACTGCCCGGCCTTTTCCGCCTTTGCTACCGCCACTCGCACCTGTCAGAGGATTTGGTGTCACGCGGTGGTAGGCCGCGAAGCCAGGCTCTGCCGCCCGCGGGGTGGAGCAGATTGAGATGGGCATGCCGCATCGAGGCCAGCTGGCCCTACAGAGCAAGCCTTGTCAGATGATGTTGTTGCAGAAGCCGATGAAAGCAGCACAGGACATTTCAGAATGGAGTTGGTTTTCAAAGCTTCAGAAAGCAACTTTGCTTTCGAGCTCTGTGCCGGAAGTCATTGAAGACGGCAGAACTCAAGGCAGTCCCTGCTTCGCTGCTGTCGTGATGCACCCTTGCAAACTGGACGGATGAACACACATTCCCAAGCAGTCGAAAGCCATGTGCGCCGAGGACGTTTGAACATCCTCGCGAACATCCTTGGCAACGAGACTTCGTTCAGAAACGTCCGTGGGTGCATAAGACTCGCCAGTAAGCCAAGCGACAGACCAAGTGCATCGGGCTCGCGTTGCAGTCAGTTTCACTGCGAGACTCTGGACAACAAGGGACCCATAGACCCTTGAGTCATTCATCAGTCGACACCACGGGGGGTTCTCGCTCTTTGCGCTTGGGAGCGTGGTATCGTGCAGCCGGAAGCTGCAGGTGTCAGAAAGTCCCTGGTGCGAATCAGCCGCCCCGAATCGGATCAGCCAATCGGATCAAGGGAAGGCACCAATCGGATCCCCGACTCCCTGAGCCTCCCCCCTGCTCGGAGACCGGCCCCCACGAATCGGCTCGCGCACCATGATCCCCCACACGGTCAGTGTGAGAACTTCATCCAGTCAACACCTGAGCCGATACAGTGCTCTGACCAGGCACGATCCTTTTCGTGTGTTTCCATCCCCGCATCGTCCTGATCCACCTCCTACCCGTGCAGCCTGCAGCTCCGTGAGCGAGCTCGGGTGCTCGTCGCAGCTAAGGCAAAGAGTTGAGCCAAATCTGCTGCGAGATGCGCGAGGACAGGCTGGGACATCCCGCCCACTGAAACCGCAGCCTTGCACTTGTAGAACCGATCCGGACCCCAAGCCCAGAAGCTGTGTAGAGGGCCGGCATGCTCTGAACCTGCCCGGACATACTCGCGCTTGTGGCCTGTTTCGTGCTGACATTTGCTAGGATCACAGTGATTTCCACGTGGGAGATGTGTGCCACCCTCGGCTGTTGTATGCAGTGAGCCAAGGAAGGTTTTTTGTGTGCGCCGGCCGGCTGTAGACCCAGGAAGTACCACACCGGTTACGTGGGCGAGCTCCCGACTCTCGAGGCACCATGCTGGCTTGAGGAAGTTTTCCCGAAGAAAGGGGGGTGGGCAAGGCCGGAGCGGGCTCTTCGGGCTCTTCTGCTTAGCAGGGCTCAAGCAGATCACATTTCCGTGCTGAGAGCAAGGCACGCGAGGCTGCGAGGCTGTCAGCAACCCTTCAACCTCCCGCTCAGGCCTGGTGGCACGAGCGTTTCGGAGCAACCGACGGCGACCACCTCGGCGAGAGCGTGCGCTCGCCGGCGCTTTGGGACAGCACTTTGGTCCCAAGAGGCTCGCAGAGAGAGCAAAGGGACTGAACTGACAGGTCGTGACCATCGCGCCGAACCCCAGCCACTTGGAGATGGTGACGCCCGTGGTGCTCGGCAAGGTCAGGGCGCTCCAGGCCCCGGCTCCCGAGAGTGACCATATAGACATCAGTAGACGATAGTGGATGTACTCGTTGCCGACATGTCACAAACGCCCCGCGATGTAAAAGCTAGATGTCCGCCGACATGGACAAACTACACGCCGAGCACAAACATGACTATGAGGAACCTAAAGGAATTCAGGAGGAATGACCCAGAGGCAGTGGGTAGACGAGTTTGAAAGTGATTTTCAAGTGAAAAAGGACCCGCCGACATGCCAAAAGCCGCGCCGACATGTCAAAACCGACCCCGCGAACATAATATCTCGGTGTGTTTGTTTTTTTCCCCATTTGGGGTTTGGGGGGGCGGTTTTTGCTGTGTCGGTGCGCACGATCCCAAGTCCTTGGGTCTTTCTGTTTGTGGTAGCCACGACGGAGAGTCCTTGCCACTGGCGTCCAGGACCTTGCTGAGGATCGCGGCCTGCAGAGTGTCATGGGGAAGCTGGGCTTTTGAGGAGATTTGATCAGCTGAGGGGCCTGAGAGTCGAAGCCTCTGGTATCGAGAAGGGCGCTTTTAGCAAAAGCTCCGAGTGGTTCTTTTGGGGGGTCTCGGGTATACGCTCGTGAAGGGCGGCTTGTGTCCATGGCAGAAGGCACTTTGAGAGAGGTTGAGGTGCTGCATTCAGTGCTCGTAACATCCATGAATGCACATGAAAGCGAGCGTTGGTGCGGCTGATCGTGGCAACCTCGTGAACGTGCGCTTCCCGAGTAACAAGAAGCGACGGTGTGGTGCCAGCGTTCGACGTCTGCCCACATCTCAGAAGTTCTAAGGCACAGCACGCTCCAATTTGGGCACGCGAGGGCCTTGCGTGCTTGACGACGACAAGAACTCCTCCGGCTCAGTGAAATTCCGTACGGCCGGGAATGTCCACTTTCTAGCTCTATAGGGCATAATGGGCCTTCCTTCCTTTCCAAGGATCGTTTTGCACGGCGACGCCGCCTTCGCCGGCAGCGGCATGGCCTTCGAGGCACTCCAGTGGCCCGGCCCCGGCAAGCACCGGAGAGCAGAGCGGAACAAACTTCAAACGGATTGGCTTATCCAGCTCTTTTGGTCGTTTCCTCCGCGTGAGTAGCCTCGTGAGCCTCGGGAAGATTGGCACTTCTTTGTAGTGCAGATAAGTTAGCCGCGGACTGCGGCTGCCCCATGGCGAGTGCACCGAGGTTCTCGGAATTGCCTGGCTACGGCACCGGCGGCACCGTCCATGTGGCGACCAGACCAAGTTGTGATATTTCCGATCAACCAAGTGTTCTTCACGGAACGTGACAGTAAACAACCCCGCACAAAAAGCTTGCTCTTCCGCTTGAATAGTAGCTCGTTTCACTGTTTCGGTGCTTGTGCGCCGCCCGTTTCGCCTGCACAGTCCAGGTCCTCAACAACCAGGTGGGCTACACGACGACACCAAACGAGGCCGTCTCGAAAAGTTGGGCGTTCCGCAGTCTGCACCACTGTGCAAACCTTTTCTGAGCATTGCCAAGGGGCGATCCGCAGCTCACCCGAGTGACGTCGCGAAGGTTGCTTGGCATTTTTGATTAAGACGGAGGTGAGTATGCAATTATCCGCGTAAGATCATCCCTGCATGTCCCTTCCAATTCTTGCTGCCTCGCATGTGAGTTTCGAGAAGATCAACCTGAACTTCAAAGAACCTGCCTTCACTTGGGGAAACGACTCGAGTATGATCGGGCCTGAGCCGTCTCCCTGTTGTGCCTTTGATCTCGTGTGGGTTCGGTTTCCTCTTCTCCTCTGCCCGGTCGGGTGGTGGTCGTAGTGTTCGCGACTGGTTGAGGCAGGCAGGAAAACCGGCCCTCTCTCCAAGCTTAAGGACCACATGTTGTGTTTGCCCCAGCATGCAGCCAAGCACAAGCTGTAGTCTCGGCTGTAACTGCCGTCGAGTTCCCATGTACACACACACACACATCCTGGTTGCTGACCAGAGGATTGCGGCTACTTGCTGCAAGCATTGTCATCTTGATTGTGTGATTGTTACTACAGTACAGGTGGTGGTGAGTGCCCAGGCGAACCGTGCCACACGAAGACAAAGACAATCATGCATATCACAATTACATGGCAACTACTGCTGCGATGTTTGAGAAGCGTCGTTGCCCCGATCATGGCGAAAATTTGCGCGAGTGACACCATCACGTCTAACCCCAGCGACTGCTGGCAGTGACGATCCCATCTTCGGAAGACGACGAGTGTCTCCAGGATCGGGGTCTGTCCCTGCCTACCATGGTGGAAGGACCGGCGACAAGGTGAGAATTAACTTTCATCTGAAATTAGGGCCTGCGTTCTTGGGAGCAGTCTCCCAGGCTTTGGATCTCCCGATCATCCACGTCAACGCGGACGACGTCGAAGCTGCGGACCGCGCGCGCCCGCCTTGGTGGCTTTGGGCAGCTGGGGCCCCCGGGGCCGAAGAGTTCATTCAGCCTAAAACGTCGAAAAGCCTTTTGAGGTTTGGCTTGGCTGCCGAGTGGCGGGCGGACTTCCAGCGCGATGTTGTCATTGCCCCTCGGACTTGTTCCTGGCTTCCCAGAACCTTCGCAGGGCTTCAGCCCTGCTGAGGCGACCCCCGGTTCTCGCTGAGACATTCTTTCTCGCAATTTTGCATTCTCCTGGCTTTTCGCGCGCGTGGGCTTGAGCGGCTTGCTTTTTTTGCAGTTTGACACCGGAGAGCGAACCCCCGGATCTTCGGCAGTTACAGGGACTCGTCTTCGAAGCCGCAGGGTGTTTTTGTTCACCGATTCCCGAGGATCTTGTGGGCTATCGGAGGCCAAGGACCAGGGCTTGCACACAGAGACATTCAGAGTGCTTGCGGGCAGGTTCGGCCACAACGAGACAGATCGCCCAGATGTCTTTCACCCACTCGCCTATGTGCCTGGGCATGGAAACTCGTATGGAAACTCGCGCATCATTCTGAGATATTGCTGGCTAAGCCCTTCGGCCTTTTCGTGGTCAGCTGAGACGCACACTTCAGGCCCGCGTGCGCGAGCATCCGGAGGCGCCGCAGAGCATCCACTTTTTCAGGGAGACTCGGCAGGTCGATGTTGAGAGTCTTCTTTGAGTCTCCAGCACGATTGCTTAGATTCAATCAAGATGTGCTACAAAGCATTGTCCATCGGCTGCTCAACTTGTTCTGAGGGGGAAGCATCATGTCAGAAAGCGGGGGGGGGGGGGGGGGGG
>CAJNJA010015739.1:0-10000 GCA_905231915.1 Symbiodinium necroappetens | reverse complement strand
CGCCTTACCTGTTTACCATTGTCGCAGCGAGTGCATGGCAAGCATATTTTGGACACCCCAAGTTCTCGGAATCAGATGCCAAGGATCTTGGGTTCTTTTGTTTGTTTGTCTGTGGACTGTCTCTAATGCGCTTGAGAGTCTAGGAGTCTAGGTGTTTAGATGTGCAATCATTGCGCCAGGGCCGTGGGTATAGAGGGTGCGAGGCTGAGTCCCCGCTTTGGGGTTCGATAGAGTCGTCAGAACCGTGCCCCCGACATGTGGCTTTGGGCTCGAAGGCACTGGTGCCCTCCAGCATGAAGGCTTAGGGGCACTGGTCGGCCTGTTTCAACAGGAACGGCAGCCATGGGGTGCCAGCACTCGGCGAGCAAGCGCGACGAGGAGCTGGCCACCATGAGCCATGACACCTACGTCACCCACCACAGCCAGCAAAGTCGCAACAGCCGCAACAGCTACTGCAGTGTCACCTCCCTGACGGGGCCACCGATGCTGTCGCCGAAGAGCGGTGCGCCTCTCCGGGGGAGAAGTTTCGAGTTAGGGATTTTGTGGAGTTCAAGGGTCTGTAACATCATTGAACCATGTACCGGAAAGACAAACTTCTGCGGTTATCATGATCATGCCTTCTATGTTTAGGACGACATGTTGCAGAGTGAAAGATGGCACCGGGAGTGATGCTGGACCTGAATGCATGAGTCGTTGCGACGACACATGGGGTGTCTTATGTTCGGACGTTTTCTCGGGGTCTCTTTGATAAGGAATGGAGAGTGTGCACTCTTGCTTCTAAACTCGCACATGGGAGGCGGAGCGCAACAGCAGCTTCTGGCAACCCCGACACCGCAGAAGAGCCCGCGCACGATGGCTCGCATGGCCGCCCACACTCGACATTAATGGAGGATGGGCCATGTTCACATTTTGTCCTCAACCGGAGTCCCTGCACCGAAGCACGGTCCCCACAACTCACCTCTTAGTTCGAGATGAGACAGGTTCTGTGAACTTCACATGCCTTAGAATCTATACCCTGCATCATGCCACCACATGTCCAGATCAACTTTTGAGCCACAAGCGAGCGTGGCAATGGTTCCATGGTTTTGTCCAAAGAGGCCCTTTTGTTTTCAATGTCGATGTTTGTGGAACTTACCATGCCGAATGATTTTGGAGTCTTGGGAATTTTGGCGACGAACCTCGCAGTGATGGAACCGCCCCCGACTCTCACGACGGAAGCCCCCACAGTCTAGAAGTCCGAAGCGCCTAGCCGTAAAGCATTCGGCCCTCGAGATCTCGACATGGGGCAAGCGGGTAAGCAAGGCTGGCGACAGAATTCTGCAAATCCATTGCGCTCCCAAGGTCACCTTATCCTCCGGCTGGTCGAGTCAGTCCCGGCCACAGCAGGCACCATGGCTTTCCCTCGGCTTTACTTCTCGGTAATGTAGCCCAGACAAGTCTTCTGATTTGGTGCAGCGGACGTTGAATCACGAACGGAGGCCGTCCTTCTGTAGCAGCGTAGCTCCGCTCATGGACCGATTCGCTACTCAGACGCCTCGTCCCGATTGTCATGATTGTCCCAGCTGTGAAACTCGAAGCCACAGTAGCCCCCTAGCGTCCAGTTTCGGAAGTCTGCTTGGTGAAATTGGCGATGCCTTCTCGTCCTCAATCCTGCCTGAGACCTGACCAGACAGCATGCTTCGCTTAGGTGCTCTAAAACCGGTTGTTGCCTGAACCGCACTTCCGTAGCTCTCAATTTTTCAAACGAAGCAAGGCCACCCAAGCTTGTAGAGGCTCGAGGCTCACCTTTTTGTAGGTTTTGGAGCTTGTCATTCAACCTCCCCGCCTGCTAGACGCCTTTGTCCTCTGCTATCTCCGGGGCAACTAGCCTTCGGCAGGCCTTGGGCGGGGGAGCGGGGCGGGCCCTCGTGGAGCACGTAGACAGAGGGCGATTTCAAGAGAGAGCAGCAGAATACAATTCTCTGCTTTGCCGGACAATTGTCAAGCCCTTGCCACTGGCTGCCGCGGCACGGCATGCCTTCCTCAACCTTGCTTTAGGTTGTAGAACTGTAGAACTCATGATTCTTGGACCTGTCGGCACAAGAAGAGTTGCTTCCAAGTGGCAGCTGCATGAGCAGGATCAAGACGTATAGTTTACTCGTCTCTGGGAGAAGTTGACCACAGCTGTGACAGCTGCAAAGCATCTGCCAGGGTTGCCTGCGATCGCACTTCCTCTCGGAGCCTTGGCACAGTCGGTTTGCGCTGGGCAGGTGCCCTAGCTCGGTCTCTGGAGGAGGCGGTACTATAGGGATCGGTGCCATAGCGAAAGGAAGACTACAACGACGGCATCGACATGAACACTGCGGACACTCAGTACAACCTCGAGGTGGGCGGATTCTGTCTGGCTGGGGGGGTGTTTGATTTCAAGAGGATTTGGAGAGTGAGGGGTGTGGAGTTTGGCGGATGTCAGGTCAGGAGTCTGCGCAATGAGGAGAGTTGTCGACACTCGCCGCGGCTAACTCCCGCAAGACTAACCGGACATCGTCGATAGTTGAACATTTCAAAAACCCTTGCATGCACAGCTTGTTGGACTGCCCAAGCGCAAGAAGAAGCGGTGCAGGTTCAAGCCCAGATTTCTTTGTACAAACATCTGCGAACAGGCCGGGGTTACGGCAAAGAGATGGGAGGGAAGGGGTGGGCTGTACGACTGTGCTGGCACTGCTCTATGGTCATGTAGCCGCTGCCTGTGGGATTTCAGAACGACTTTGCCTTTTGTCACGCAAGGAATCCTCGTTTGGCGGCGAGCCTTGGAGATAGCATCCTCGCGGTACAGAGCCGACGAAGTGGTGCTGCTGTGCATCCGGCAGCAGGGAGAAGTGCGAAGGGTCCTAGGTATGTGGGATGGGGCCCTGAACCCCGCCAGGCTCGGGCGACTAGAAAGCCCCGTCACATGCTTCTGAGTGGTGCTCAGGTCAGGCACGTCATGGTTAAGTCACCGAGCAAAGGTTTCACTACACGACGAAGGGCAATTTCTATGCCATCTGCAACGCTGCTTTTGTCACGCCTGAGCTCTGGTCGGCGCTGAAGGCCCCAGACGGCCCCTTGGTGTGAGAGCTGGGCACATCCGAACATGGTCCTGTGATGCCCACGGCGATAGCGGGCTGCATGCAGATTGGGGCTGCTTCTATGTGGAACCCATAGATTTGAATCGGCAACTGCTGTTTTGTGCTGTTGCCGGTGAAGATGTTGAGGCGGGGGTGTTGTGGATTTGCAAGTGAGGTGTGACGAATGATGGCAGCTTTCTCAGATAAGGTGGTGTGCACGCAATCGCGAAGGAGCCGGACCAGTTGGGAAAGAAGCAAATGGTGCAGGTGCCTAGGAAGGACAGCTTGTTGCGGCTGTTGACCTAAATTCGGCTTGTCATCGTCGATGAGCCCAACACCTCCGCCGAGAAGTGTGGGCAGCTCCAGCAATGCCCACAAAGTCCCCCCCCCCCACACACGATCAAAACAGACCTTCTTTGTGATCGCGATTTTCTTCCAAGAGAAAGGACAAACACACTGTTTCGATAGAATTGTGTCATGGAGTGCCCGACTCTCTTTGGCACGACTGTATGCGCTTCTTTGGCACATCGCCTTAGGTGTCACACTCCACCACTTAGATAGCAAACGGGAGAACTGAACTGTTTGGCTTTGATATTTGGTCTATCCGAGCCTATCGTTTAAGGTTTGAAGCTTTTTATGCCCGGTCATTGAAGAAGAGAGAGAAATAAACGCCATGCAGCGTCGTCAGCCCTGCGCTGCGATTGTCTGCTCTGACGGGTTTGTTTCACTTTGTTGAAGGAAAGCCCGGGCTCATTCTGCCACCCTCCTGCAAGCTGCAAACAATGCAAGATTCTCATTCACCTACTGTAAGACCCTGAGCAACAAGACTGAGGCAGTGGCATCGCTCAATTCAGCTGCAACCGGAAGCTCGGCCGTGCGAAGCACCGCCAGCAGCGGGACCCCGCCCCGCTGCAGCAAAGAACCACGGAACTGGCACTTCGAGTTTCTTCAGTCTACATGTGAATTTCAGTGCTTGCTGGTCTCGGCAGCTTTCCGACCTCTCTGGAATGGTGAGATTGTGTTGCTAGCTTTACGACGTTGGCCAAGCATATCTCCACACCAGCGATCTGAGAGCCAAGGGGAACTCGGGCACGGTATTGCGTTCCCATCCTGGTCCCGAAGGACCCGAGCGCATCTTTGGGCCTGCAGACTTGGCTTTTGTGTTTTTTTCTCCCCCACGCTGTTTTGCCGCGTTCTTTGCCGTGGCCTACAGCTGTCGCAGGACCTGGTCTCAGAGATCAGCCACACCGATAGCAGCATCTTGGCTGCACTGAGGTTGCTGAAGCCACCAAACCTGCAAAGCCTTGTGTCAAGCTCCCGTCAAACGGATGGTGTGGTTCGGACTTCTGCGGTCAGAACTCATGCTTGGTTCCCTGTTGCGAGCCCACATCCGAGACCAAGTGCATCAGGGGTATGTGCATAGAAGCCTTTTGCGCAGTCTCAAGGCACGCACAACTCATCACTCAGATGCTTCGATGTGTTACCTTGGAAGTCGACAGTCTCACTCATCCAAGCAGCTTCCTCGGCCTGACACCAGGTACGGCTATAAGCCCTGCGGGCGCTGCCTTACCACAGCGGTGGTCGACGCCTGGCCTGCTTCGGTTCTTGGGACGTTTCCGTGTCATTCGTGGGTCCGTTGTCTTGGCCTGTCCGCGGCCCTCTTTCTCCGAGTTTTCTCCGAGCGAGCCACCTAGGACTCTTAGGACCTATGTGATCTGGAATGTGTAGATTGTTGCCCTGTGAATGTGCACTTTAGATTGTCCGTTGCCTCGAGGATTGTCTGCCCAGACGAAGTTGCGCGCCTGGCTCTGCAAACTTCGTGGGGGATTAGAAGCCCTTGCCCTCGAGCCCCAGCTTGTGCATCAAACATCGGCCCAATGCCTAGGGATGTTGGGCATCGACGGCCTAGTGCAGGTGCCTCCAGCTCGCCGCGGCCAAAAGCGAGCAGCGGCTGCGGCTCATCCTCGAGGAGAGTGGCCCTGCAGGGGTACTCGTTAGGTTTTCGGCTTTGAGCTTGAGACCTGATCCCAGCCATGTACCGCCTGCATTCCTGCCAGGCACGGCAGAGCGCGCTTGGCAACGACCATCCAGAGACCCTGGTGGCGAACAATGTTCCGTGGCTGCGAGAAGCACAGGCATCCAAGTAACTTCCCAAGCTCCAACAGCAAAAATTTGGCCTAACTCATCCGCTAGGGGAAGGTTAGCCCAAAACCCGACGAGTCCAGGACCTGGCAGCGCTGATCGTGGCGCAGGCCCTAGGAACTCTTCACGTGCGACTTGAGCTCGCTGTCTTGCCCCACCCCCCTGTCGTTGTTCCTGAATGACACACCCCCTATGACCCCCTGCAGGGTTGCGGGGGGTGGTTGCAACAACCCCCTCCACCCCTCCCTATCGAAGGGGTCTCCAAGTTGGTCGGTTTCCCGGCGCTTGCGGGCAAATTTCATTCGCGTTAGAAATTGCATGTGGTGAGCGAGGAGATTGGGTGAAGCTGTCGTTTTGAGGGTGCACACGAACTCGGTGGCCTTCTGGTTCTTCTGGTTCATTACTTTAACCCTCAGTTAGTCGATGCGTTTCCCAGAAACCTTTTTCGCTCGACCAGGGGCGATTGCAAGAGGCAGAGCCCTTGTACCGAAACTGCCTGCAGGCCGCCGTGGGATTGTGATGATTTTGAGAAGCTTTTTCCGAGGGGTGCCCACCAGAAGGCTCTGCACCACGACCTTGCAGGATACCCCAGCTTACAGGGTCCAAACCTGTGGCCCCTCGATGAGTGTAGCAGACGTGAGCTGAGAACTCTCAACCGCAGGCAGTGTCTGAATAGGTCTGAGGCTCCGCAAGACACCGAAAGCTGTCACTCCGGCTTAGTGCCTGACACTGAGCTTAGCCGCCGCAGGCGCTGGAGAATCGGGTTGGCCTGAAGCTTGGATTCTGAGGGCCACATCTCTAGGCTTCATGCACCAAGGTCTCGGATGGTAAGAGAGCGGTCGCACGTCAGCTCGCATCGATAAAGAATTCTCGCTTGTGGCGTTCAGAGAACCTGAAGGTCATAACCATCCGGACGCCTTGCGCACAGCCTGCAACCTCGCTCCATGGTTGCAAAGTGATTTCTTCTTCTTCTGCTTATTCTTTTTGTTATTGCTCTTATAGGATTAGTCTTAATATGGCTGTTGTGCTATTGTAATTACTAGTGTGAGTGTTAGTCTCGTTATTCTTATTATTATCAATGTCGTTTTCGTACTATTGTGATGATTATTCTTCTTTCCCCTTCTACTTCTTATTGTTGTGAAGATTCTTATTGTTATTGCACTGTGCTTTTCTTGTTGGGAAGCCTTCTGAGTTTCACGTGCGATCGCAGCTTGTTTTGGACTGTTTTTTCACTGCGAGTATGTCGTGAGATCTTGTATCTGGCATGTCACCTGTCATGTAGTTTCGGATGATCTCGTGCTGCCATGCGGGAGCCAGAAAATCATTATTATTGACTGTCAGTGTTATTGTTACATGTATAATTATTATTAACATTCTTGGTATTATTGACTGTTATTGCAAAAATGTGAATGATGATGATTATTACCAAAGTTCTTGCTAACATGATAATTGCTGTTTTTAGCATTATTATTATTGTTCGCATCGTTATTGTCATTCTTATTGCTATTGTTATTGTTGTTATTTGTAGAATTGGGTTACTTGTATTTTTTGATTGTTTGTGTTAACTTGTAGCATTTGCATTTTTTCGTATTATTTGTATTTTTCAGTACTGTTATGAAATCATTCATTTTTGGTATTATTATTATTGTTATTTTTGTTTTATGCTTAATACTATCATGACATCATTAGTGTCATTAGTATTATTTGTCTTATTGGTATTGTTCGTGTTATTGTTATTATTATCATCGTTATTAGTATGATTACATTTCCATCGCCGTCAGAGAGAGTCAAGCCAAGGCTGCCATCGATGCAGCGCTGGGAGACTTTGCGGAAGCCGAGCAGCTTGGACGAAGCATGACGAAGTGGCGCAGTTGCTGTGCCATTCCCCCCCGACCCCCTCCTAATTCTTGCTTCTTGCTGCCATCGAATCCGTCCGTAGCCATGTGGTGAAATCAGGCGGCTCTACCGCAACGCAGCGACGGGCCTGGACATCGAACTGGGCTCATGGCATCTGGATACCTTGATTCACGGCTAAATTTTCGGTTCAGTTGGCGAAATCGAAGCAGTCATGCTGATAGCATGCCCTAGAGATCCCTGAAGCTGACCGGAATGACTTGGAGAGTAAGTTCATCCGCCTGAGGAGCTGTCTACACCGGCTGGCTCTTGTCCTCAAGCAGCGAGGGCAGGCCCAGGAGGCCTTGCAGACTCTCTCAGGTGTGCTTTCGTCGTGTGAAAGCTTGAGTTCCAAAGATTGCTCCCTGGTTGATTGTCTGTGATATGTTGTTCGTTGCTCCGACTCAGACGACGATTGTGAGGTAACGAGAATGCATCTTGTGGATTGTCAGACCTCAACTTCAGCTTCGGTGCCAGAAGTATCACGAGAGGACAGAACCACGCTGCTCCTGACTGCCAAACCATCTCATGCCCGCAACCGTAATGACGCCTGTGTCTCAGTGAGTTGGACTACCTCCACCAAGTCTTGTGTTGTGGTCATTCTAGTGATTCTGCGGTCCTAGATTGACTGCAGTGCATCCGACTCCCGGTTGATCGACAAGGGTGTTTGTGTGTGTACACATATGTCGTTCATGGGCGAAGAGCATGACCTTCTCCTGCTTTGATGAGTTTTGTGAGGCCAAGTGGTTAGCGAACACGGTGCAATTGCATGCTTGCATGCGCGTCGGCAGCCTACCGTGTGCAACGAAGCTACGGCTGTGAATTTGATATCCTCCTACCCAGATCAGGCGGTGGTCCCCCATTGCACCAAGATAAGCAGTCTTTTCCACATGCACCGGTGCACCAGTCCGACCACCAGCTGACAATATGTTCCGGCAAATGCGAGCAAGCATGCGTGGATAAGCCTCCAATCAGCTCGCAAAAGTGTGTGACTGTGCGCGTGTGTGTGTGTGTGTGTTCATGTGTGCTGATTGTTCGGCATACTCTGTCTCGCAAACTTGTTGGAGTCTGAGGGCGTCTGTGCTTTTGAGCATGCTCGCTGTTTGTTGTTTGGTGCTCTTCTACAAAGCAAAGCAACCTCGACCCTGCTTGGGTCTGCAGGTTCTGTTCGTGGGTGGAGTTGGGATTGTAAGACTCTACGAAAGAGTAGAACACCGAAGTCAAGTGAGATACGAGCTGACATGCTTGCCCGTCTTCCTCCTTTTCTTCAAGCCTCAAGCGTTGACTTGAGTTCATGACAGAGATCCCGAAACCGCTCTCAGCCGCAGACTCCCCCAAGAATCCACAGCCTGGGCAGGCGGAGCAAATTCTACAGCGTGTGGTCAGAGGCCTCTTGACATCTCTACGAGTGTCGCGAGCAAAAAAGCCCAAAGGAATGCTTCGTGACCCTAGGATGGCCCAGGTCTGAGTAAGCTCCTCTGAGGCATCACCGGCGAGCTTGGTCCACAGCATCCGGAGACGCTAAGCGCCGTGGCATCGCCCCTTGGATGTTTAGAGGCCGAGGTTGTTTGCAGAGTGTGGCTCAGGAGGGGCTCTTCTTAGTTGTGCCTGGGAACTTTTCCTGACGTGTATCCGGACGTGAATCATCCGGTTATTTGCGTGCACGAGCGGAGTAATTTGAATGTCCGTGAACGTGTTGCAATGCTTGGCCGTGGAGGTTTGCAGAGGTAGAGCCTGCACCTTGGGCGCATGCTTTGTCGTAGATCATGGACAAAGCCTGGCGAGGAAGGAACAAGAAATGCGTTTGAACGGATGGACGTGTCAGCATCATTTGGCGATTCTTCTTGTTCGACACATCGAGAAATCTAGCCATGTCATTATCGAGAAAACCTCTTGTCGATCATTGCATATAGGCCGATCAGAAACTGTTGGCAGTCCCAACTCCCTGGCCAGAAATGCAACATTCCCTAATGAAGCACCTGTCCCGGTTTCAAAGCTTCGAAATTAAGTATTTCTTTTGATAAGAATGTAGCAGAACTGTTGTTGGTGTAGGTTTGTTTGCTTCGGTTTCAGTGCTCACCAGTGGGAATCCTCTGAAAAAACGGAAATGCAGACTTTACCATACTGCAAAGTGCCTGCCCTGTGCGAGTTTTTACACATCGATCACCGACCGGTATTTGCGATGGAAATGTTTGCACTAAGGCTGGCTGCTGTCATGGAGGTCTTGGGAAAGGCACAGGCCGGCTTGCAGACGATGTTTCTCTGTAGTTTGGAAACTCCAATCACGTCAGAGTCTCAGCACAAGGTGTCGCAAACTTGCAGTGGATGGGGGGCACAGAAATGTGTTTCAAGACCACCTCAAAGGCGAACAATGCATGGCAGACAGGAATATCGAGTATTTTGGATCCGATGAGAAAGCGTCTGAACACATCCAGACCCGGCCTTCACAGATTATATGCCTAGAGCTGAAGTCTCAGGCTCAACAGGCCGCTGAATGTCGTGGCTTTGGCTCCAGGTGCATACATCTCCCAAGCTTTCGGCAGATACTTGGTTCCCATGAGCACCATGGCAGCATCAGGTGAGATGGCGGCCCTATGGAAGAAGGCCCTTATGGAGCGCGATGTGACCGTGGTGAACACCTTCCTTCAGATTTCGGAGGCCTGCCCACGCCAGCGCCGGCGATCGCGGACTGTGCCTGCGACAGCAGAGGATGCGTTCGAGGAGTTCCCCGAAATCGCAGAACCAGTCTGTGGAGGTTCCGAGAGTGGTTTCCTGTCAGACGGCTTCGCCCGGCAAAAGTCGGAGAAAGAGGTGATTGAAGGGCCTTGGCTTCCCTCGAAGGCTGCTTCGACTTCCACGCCGCGCCTGTTGCACGGCGCGAC
>CAJNJA010015738.1:0-11628 GCA_905231915.1 Symbiodinium necroappetens | reverse complement strand
TCGAAGGTCTGGGGCCCACCCCCGTCTGTCGCGACCTTGGAGCACGAAGTTCCACGTTAGTTTCCGAGGACAGCCAGCGTCCAAGTCTTGCAACAAGCTTGAGGCTTCAATAGATGCCTGTTTTGTCACACTCCACTAGTGACTTACAGCAAACTTCCAACCATACAACCTCAAAAAAAGGAAGCAACTTGGGCACGTGCATTGATGTCACCGCTTCAACTTGTTAAGTTTTCGTGCTTACATGCACAATGTTGCGGTCTTTGCACACATGTCAACGGAGTAGAATGCAAACGCAGCTTTGTTCTAAACGGATGTTAAGTTAGCAAGGTTGCCAAACCTGCCCTTGCTACGAGGCTTCTCCAGCCGTTTTTGGTGTCTTGTACATTTCTTATCACACAGGTTTTGTTGTCTTCTTCACGAATGTGATGTTCCGAACCGCGTCTTTTCATCTGGTTCGCCAAGTTCAAAACATTCGTGTGCGATAGGTTGTCTGTTCGCCTGTGCAGATTGATGTACAGCCGCCAATTGAACACAACCAAATAGTTTCATGGGTCTCTTCCATGAGCAATTCGCGTAAGTTCAAGTTGGATTTTTTTAGACGACGCCGTTCAAGATTGCGGAGTTCATGCCCAAATGACCCTGGGAGAATCGGATTCATGTCGTCTGAGTGCGAAACTGGTCTACACAAAGTTTGTTCGTTGTTTTGTATGCTTAGTTCAGGTCGATGTTGCCAAAGTGACATACGTAGAAACCAACCCATCATCTTCTTTTTGTGCTTTTGTGATATGAGAACATGAATGGTCCTTGTTGATCAACGTCTCTTTTTGACAAAATGTCATTTGCACCATGTGAAAATATTCAAGCCATCTTCAAGGCCAAAAAAAGACATCCCGGGCAACGAATGTTATGCACACGGTCAGATGCAAGAAGATGTAGAAAGAACGATTGCCTGAACGAATTCCAATTCCCATTGTTGGGAAGTCTAAGCAGGAAACATTGCTTCTCGTTTCGAGAAGGTTAACAAGATGAGCATCAGCAGCATTACCAACAGCACATTTGCCCTGCCCCATGTGTCTCCAACGACATCGGTTCAAAGGCGTGCTTCTGATGGTGCTTTGTAACGCATGGTTAACCAGTTTTGATTGTTTCCATTTTCCAAGTACGACTTCACGGAACCACGGACGTTCATCATCACTTGACAGCTGTGCAAGTTTGGTTGGTTGTTGCAGGCACAAAGCTTCGAGCCCAAGTCGAAATGTCGGAGAACAGACTGTCATACTGATGCATGCCATGGCAACATTGGTCCATTTCGGTGGCCAACTGTTTTTCTTCTACAGATCGGCAGAAGGCGTCTTGAGAATATCTTTGTGCCAAAGCCACCGCAGAAACACGCAAGCCGATGCCGTTGGCTTGGGGCGCTGCCGGAAGTCATCTGCTTCGCTTGCTTGCATGCAGACTGCAAGGTGCAGTTTGGCAGTCTCAGGGTGTCAATCCCGATTGCAGCTCGGAAGATTGAAGGAAGCTTTTCTTGCAGAAGCATGGGATATGCTGTAGTGACTGTAGTGGAGTTGCAGCCTCCCGACGTGTTTGTGTCGTTATGGCTTATGCGATTGAGGATTGGCCCTTCTCATCGTTTACAAAGATGTGCACCTTCCCGAGTGACACAGAAGCAGCTGGTCGTACCAAAGCCGTATTCCAGAAGCTAGCCGGCAATTGGAAACCGTTCATTCCAACAGACCTCATGCGTTAAACCAACTGAGCATGTGCTGCCGGTGTGCATGGATCCATTAGTATTAGGATGGCTATTCTACTCTTGCGGGCAATTTTCCATGATGACGGTGGGGGCGGCCGTTCACAGGCACAGCTTTACTGTTTCCTTGTGGCGGGAAGAGTCTTCCATGAAAGCATTGAGCGTTTTTTTCGTTGCAGGCGTTGGGGTTGCTGCTGCCTTGGCTTCCTGGTTTTTTTAGCTGGCCTGAACTATTGGCGTCACCCGACTTTTGGGTTGCGTCGATATGCGGACATGGCGGCTGTCTCAATCACAGTGATGCACCCCAGCTTGCAATGAGCCCGACTTGTCGATCATGGGCACAGACGGTGGATGTCCTGTCATGGAAGAGTTTCTGTCAAAGACTCAGATACCACATGTGTGTGGCTTTGGGAGTGGTCGGTGGCGGCATCAATGCCTCGCTGGCAGCTTTCTGGTGCCCTCCCCTACGACCATTGATGGGAGACTTGGCTGCACCCGAGAATACAAGCGCAACTTCTGAAGGAGATGTTTCTCTCCAAGGAGTTGGGCCATCAGTGCCAGCCCTTGGCCCTATAGGCCCGGCCATTCTGTTCGGGCACTCCGTTTTTGTCTTTGCTGAATGCTTTAAGCTCAGGCTATGCGCTTCTGACTTTTGCGTTTGTCGCAATGTACATGCGGGCAAGGCACCATGCTTCGCGCAAAGAGTTTCACATTAGTACCCCATGGCATTTGGGTGTACATCTCCTGGGCAATCTTGGAAACCTTATGCTTTATCCTGGCTTGCGCCCGAAGTGAGGTGCCGTCGTAGAAACGGGATGCGTGCGGCCCGCAAGGCTGCTTTTTAGCTTGAACCACTCCTACCTCAAGGTGTCACACGTACACGTGAGAAGTGATGTCTTCCGCTTGGACAACTGTGGCTCAAGTCACAGCAGCAAGCGAGAGTGCGGTTGCTGACATGCTGCTAGAAACCCAGCATGTTTTACTTGGGATGCAAACCAGACAGGTCCTTTTGCCTTGGGTCACTGACTTTTATGTCTGTGGTGATATAACACCCGGAACTAGAAGCCGCTGGTGCCACGTCATTCCGGGCCAGTGTGAGTGTTTTCAGCTCTGCTGTGAACGGTTGTCAGCCTGTTTGGCGCAGGCTCAACCCGAGACCCTTAAGCCTGAACTCGAAACCCTAGACTCTAAAGCCTGAATTGGTCAAGTGAGTCCAATGTCAGCAACTGTCTCAGGCCGAAGATGACTTGAGCAGAACTTGGTCGGATTCCTCCAAGAGGACTGCATAAAGGATAGCTGGGGTTTAGGGTTCGGGTTGAGGACTTCCGGCATGGGGAAAGGGTGTTCTGGTGGCTGCCTGCATCTGCACGTTCAGATGCTTGTATTTTCATGAAAGTGCCAGAAAGGTCTGGCTCACTGTGCTCAAGCAATGAGGAGCTTCGTGACCTCGTTGGCAAGATTGTCATGGATTCCAGTGCCGAGACCTCAGCCAAAGCCTACGCATCTGCACACGTCCTTGACAGACTCCGGCAGAGTCTAGCTGAGCCACTTGGGCGAGCAATACCATAAATGACATATGTGTGTATATGTATGTAGGTATGTATATATATATATATATTGACTGTTCAGCTAAGCTCGGTTGGGCAAGAAATCAGTTCATGCTACAGATGTTGATCAGGACCAGGATGTTCCCAGGATCTCTAGAAAGATTTGGTGCTTGGATACATGAGCCGGTCAGTTGTAGAAGGGTCCATCTCGGTATGTATTACTTCGCACTCCACTGCTCTCGGAATCTCATACAGAGAACCGTTCACCTCGCCATTGTTACTTTCGAACGAAGTGTGCCTGGCCTTTTTTCAGAAGCCCGCGGCTGAGGCAACCAGGGTCTCCCCTGCAAAGGGAGGCCGTGCCTGGGAGCTGCCGGGCAAAGGTCATGGCCTTCAGCGTGCCTTCCGGTGCCTCACAGGGTTCCAAATCTTCACATCCCTGTTGCTCTCCGAGGCTTTTCAACTTTGGAAGGCCAGGGCCGGAACACCTCAGAGATATGTTTTTGTGAGTTTTTGGCACCTGCAGTCCTGCAGGTTCGGGGAAGGAGCATGCCCGCTTCTAAGGTTTCAGGATCACCTTCTATACCCGCAAACGACACCAGACCTCCAAGAAGCTAAGTTGGTGGAAGCGGCCCAAGACCGCCTTCTTGAGAACGTTGTTGCAGGCATCAACCAGGATCCGAGTCACAGGGGATCTGCTCTCCTACAGGGGGGAAAGTCTAGAGGCTAGACACGTGAGCTGTCGAATGCCGAGTTTGTGCAGGACACTGCGCAAGGAAAGCGCATTCGCGAGCAGTGGACCTGTGCACAAGCCTCCAATCTTCAGGCTCCTGGAAAGAGCAGTTGATGTCGCGAGAGGCACTTCCCCAACCATTCCCGGATCGAGAGAATCGTGGAGATAGTGACAGCTTAAGTCCAAGACTGCCAGGTGCAAAGAAAATAGCTGCCTCTGTACAGAGTGAAAGAAGAAAGGCAGAGAGAGAGAGACAGAAGATTTAACTGACGATCGGTAAACAAGAGACACTGTAGGCCACTGAGATGCTAGGTGAAAGAGGCTCTGCGAGCCCGGAACTTCCCCACGCAGCTGCCGGGGCTGAATGCTTCAGGCCGCGCAGTGGCCTTCTGCGACATGTTTATATCCAAAGTGCAGCACAGTGCGCCACAGGACATGGTCGCAAAGCCACCAGGGATGCATGTGAAGCCTGACCCCTGGAATTCTGTGCTGATCGCAGCGGTGACTGCTAGCAGCTTTACAGTCGCCAAGGCATTTTGGCCGGAAAAATGGTCTTGCACTTACTACTTGCGTGTCTGCTGCACATCGCAAGTACGCACACCGTGCCTGGTCACGCAAAAAAGGGCTCACAGTCTTGCTCAGCGGTTCTTTCATAAGTTCACGCAGGATAAAAAGGATCAGAACGACCAACTGTCGGAATCGCATGGCTTTCTACATGGACAGTGTAATCTGGAGCAAGGTGTCGGGTACTTGACGATGACGAGATTCTTGCCGAGCTCGTCGTCTTGCGCATAGCCTGACTCCGCCGAGGGTCGAGAGAGTCGACTTCGGGCGACTTTATCCAAGCTGCTTCTGCCCATCTCGTCAGGTCGATTGCGCCATAAACTCCATTGTGGATTCCTTCTTGGACTCAGCAATAGAGTTGCTTGACGCTCACGAAGGCGACGTGGAAGGGAAGCTTAAGGCCCCATGATCAGAGGCTCTGGTAAAGCTTTGACTTCGTTTTGAAGGCTGGGCTTTGAAGAGGCCGCGGAACACATCGCAGAAGGGGAATTCTGGGGCGTTGTGTTAGCTTCCTTGGCTGCGCAGTACTGGCAGTGGGAAATCTCCTCACAGATCGGCAAAGCACTGAGGAACTTCCACTCTCCACTGTTCCTTGCGTCCTCCCGGCCTCAGGTGGGCTTGGGTAATCCACTGGTGGCTGGTGGCTGGGCTAGGACCTCAGCTGCGTGTACTGTGCAAAGATGTTCGTCGAGTCTCTTTTCTGCCCGCCTACTTCTCGAAGCAGTACATCACTGAAGAGGGCCACGGTACTCTGCATGACGACTGTTGTGTCACGGCAGTGACATGTCTTGCAGAGTTGCACCAGGCTGCAGTCAGCAGCTCGACGTTTCAGCCAAACAGCCTTCGCCCCAGCTGAAGCTTGACTTTTTGGACATGTGTATGTCTTGGTTGGGTGTCGCTCGTGAAGCACGAATTAACCATTGTTCCGTTTGGGAAGCTGCAGCAGCCCTGGATGGATGCCCCGGGTGTTTCACGTCGGCCCCACCGACCCCACCATGTTCCCGCAGCCCCACATCGGACAAACTGAAAAGGAATCATGTTCAAACTCCAGGCTGCTCGTTGACCTTTGAGCTGGGTGGGACTGGGCACGTCGAAGCGTGTAGCGGTACTTATTCCTATAGCAGAGACGTGCACACTCGTGTGCACGTATACCAGATGTGTATAGAAAAGGATACAGTCATGATTCAACGACGTGAGCTATGTGGGCGGGTTGGGTAGATCGGTGTATGCTTGGATGCTCCTGCGATCTCTCTTTGTTGTTCCTCGCAACTCGTAACAGTGACACTTAGCCCCATCGTATTTCAAGCGAGAACATGAGATGTTAATATTACTCATCGTTTATTGACGAAGGGGAGAAGAAGATTAACTTTTGCCTCTGTGTTCGGCACAGAGGAGTTCTCTTGTGCGTAATTTCAAGGACACGAAAGCTTTGTTGCTTCCCCTTTCGAGGCATTGCTTGTATGTACGTGCGTTATGAAGAAGTGTCTCGAGCTTTGGAAGTGCCTTTGTGCCAACATGAAAACGGAGAACCTGGTATTTTATAAGGTACCCTTCACCGAAAATCCAACCCCACAGTTCTTATGTTGTCTCCAAACACGCGAACCTTATTGTATTTTGGAGATTGAGGTTGAATAATTTTCTGCCGAATTTGGATGTTTGTTTAGTTTGACTTTGGTTTGGGCTTTGCCAAAGCTCTTTTGTGACAAGACATGAGAAACTTCTTACTTGTATGTCTTTTCGACAGAGACACGCTTTCACATGGGGTTACTATACAGTACATATTCATGTATTTGTTTTCTGTATTTATGATTCTACATCTACATATACATACACAAATATATATATATATAGATAGATAAGTACATTCATGCACACACATGAATACAAATACAGATCCGCATACAGTAGCAGATGCACATACAGATACATACACAGATACAGCCACATTCATACATATACATACACAGGTATTCTCGAACTCGGTGCATGGATCCGACACGTCAAGTGCTCGCAGGCATGTGACCCGATCACTGCCTCCTTCGCTTAAGTTTGGGCGGTTGCTTTACACTCCGGCTGCCGCAACCATCGTTTGAATCCCCGTCAGGTTTCTGTTTGCTACCGCCAATTCTTGCTGGCGGCCAGGGTTTGGCAAGCTTCTGTTTTTTCTGTCACCGGCAAGCTCGATTGGATTGATTGTTTTTTCTTCTTGTTTCCGGCCGGATTGATGGCTTTCTGCAGCTCTCAAGTTTCACATCGAACTGTGCTCTCTGGCTGGAGGCGGGTTGATTTTCTGGCTTGCGCGTGCTTGCGCTCCAAATGCACAACAAGCTCCGCAAGACCAAAAGCAGCCTTGACAAACTGTACAGACATGGGTGCAGATTTGGGTTTGGTTTAGGGTTTAGCTCTCGCAGGTTTAGGGTTCAAGACTTGAGCAGGCCCAAACAAATTCAAAAACATGTCTTTTCAAAAGGGAAACCAATTCCAAAAGATCATTAGTTTTTTGCGTTTTTTCTTCGTTTTCAAAAAGCCCAACAAAAATTAACAAAGCAAAAATCAAAAACATCAAGCACATCCGGGGTCCTGGGTCTCTACGGTGGGGTTCCTGGCCTGGCTCCCTGAGATCCCGACTGCCTCCCTGAACCCTTTCTAAGAGAGCCATGCGTGAGAAAGCCAGGGACCTGTTTTGTTTTGTTGTTTGTTGTTTTTGTTTGGTTTGACTTTTTACAGCAGGGCCAAAAAACACAAACATGGAGAACACAAAAAATCAAAAACAACAACATGATAATATTTGATTTTTGATTGTTTCAAAAGGGCCAAAATTCAAAAATCAACACAACCAACACAACAAAAAATAATCAAAAAGATCCAGGCCCCTGGGCCTGTGCGGCGCAGTTCCTGGCGTGGCTCCTTGACAGATCCCGACTGCCTCCCTGAACCCTTTCTGCGAGAGCCATGTCTGCACACGATGTGGGCGGGGATAGTGTGCGGTTTTTATGCTTCAAAGTTTAAGTGTTTGTAGCGTGGTTATGGTGTGTGTGTGTGTGTGTAAATGCCTGTATATCGCGACAGCTGTGTGAGGCCAATTTGGTGCAGGGGGTCCCAGGTCTTGTACTCATGCTGGGACCAACGAAGACCATGAGTAGCAGACGTGTAAACGTACCTGCTGAGTCCGCAGCTGGTATCCTCAACGGGGACAGAACCCATATCCCTGTAATGTGTTACCTGTTGTTGTTAGCATTGCACTTCACAGACAGCAGCCTGTGTCATTCCAGGTGTCTTGCACGACGATGATGCGGAGGGACAGGACCCTAATCCCTCAACACCTTCCATTCCTTGGGTCTGAAATGCGGGACCGAAACCTATCTTTTTCTGGACCAGAAACCTAGCCCATGACGACGACTTCCTGTCTTTCGTTCGTCGCAGTCATCTGTGCCGTGCCACAGTGTGTGTGCGCGCAGACTCGGGGGCGCGGACTTGCATTGGGGTTTATGATCGTTTATGTCGACGGCGAGCAGAAGAGCTTCAACCATTGTGTGGTGTAGCGCAAGCACCGACATTGCAACATTCAGCAACGGAGCATGTCGGAAATCGGTCCTCCCGAAAGAGTTTCAGACACGCGATGAGATGGTACCGAGAGACCAGCAAATGCATGCAATGATTGATTCATCACTGCCCGTTGTCTAGAGCCGGCTAGTTGTCCAATCTTTGCACAGATCATCCGGGCTTATTTCTGAAGCCCACCAGTTCCGACTGATGTGATTTTGGTATTCTGGTCGCGATGCAGCCCTTAGAATACAATTCTCATGCTCCAGCAGTCGATGCAGCTTCGACGCACGGTCGGATGACCACACAGCGGCATACGCTGGCAAAGCTTTCACGTCGTGTTCTGGCCATTGTGCCTTGAAGTTCGTCAAGCTCAGCCTCGTGTACTGTACGTCTAGGTGACGAGCTAATGCGTCCCTCAAAGCTGGAGCTTTTACCTTTGAATGGTTCCAGGTCTTGAGTTGCCAAGCACGCAGCAGTGGCCCGAGCTCCATCAGCGAATGCCTGCACGTTCCAGCGGCTTGTGTTTGAATCTAGTGCTGTCAGCTCGCAACACGATGGCTCGTAGGCATCCTGATGTGCCGACTGTGTACCGGCAGCGGACCGTGTGCAACAGTATGACGAAAAGCAGGACCAGACCTTCAAATTAAAGAGCTTCGCACGGTGATCGGTCTTGACAGTGAGGGCTCATATTTCTCATGCCCCTGTTTTCTCCCTCAGCCTCGGGTTTGTGGCCATTTCGAGCTTCGGCATCTACTTGGATTTGCTGAGGATTGCCGAGGTTTCTTTCTTGCGCAGTTGCCAGTAAGGGGTATGCCTTTGTCGCCGTTGGCTCTTGGATTTGTGAAGAGCATTGTTGGGAGGAGCTCGGGCGAGATTGACTCTTCAACAGAGAGAGATAATGTCTCCTGGCAAGTGTGCTGCTAATGCTGAGATGTGTGCTGTGCAGTGTGGCACTGCCTGTTCTCATCCAGCGTGCCAGGGTCGATCGACTTTGAAGCATTTCAGAAGTCCGAAGCCTTTGGACCCCTTCATGGAGCGCCTGGGCTAGAGATGTATTAGAGCTGTCGTGTCACTCGTCTGCAGCTTTGCTTGAGCAGCCGGTCAGGGGTTCAGGTTTAGCCGCAAAGGTGGAGATGAAGTTTGGATGCGAGTTCCAGCTATCCTAGCACCTAATGTCTCCTGCATTGATCATGCTGCATATTTCAAGACGACACAAATCGTGCTGCTCCACCAAGTGTTAGGCCTCGCCGGGACCGCGTTCGTGAACCTGCCCGGACACAAGCATCATGCGCATCATCGGGGGCTCTGGCTGGATCTGGAACGGAGAGGGCCCGCATCCTGAGCATCATCGGATCTGCACTTCGCCTCTGTCCTTCTCACACCAGCCCCGAAGTCTCGCCGGCAGCCCGACAAACCTCCAAATCATGCTCATGATGCTGGCCAATGTTGCACAGCATAGCATGGGGGCACCCAGTTCCGCTTCGCCCACGCAACAGTATTCTGCCCACCCTTGAGAGCTGGAAGCTGCCGGGGTCGGCAAAGCGGCAAATGGGAGAGCCCTCAGACTCTGCCGCCCTAAACCCCGAAACCCCTAAACCCCTATAAATAAATCCCTAAAACCCCCCAAAACCCCCTAAAAGCTGCCCGAGGCGACTGCATGCTTTCACCGAGTCTCAGCGGCCTGCGCGGCGCCTAACACGGAGGCAGAGGCCGGCTGGAGATGCTAAAACCCATTTTAAGGGGGTTTCCGAGAAGTAGGTGGGACCCTAATAAACTACACCAAATAATTAGCAGGATCCTTCTGATAAGGAACGCAAAGAAGGGGGTTACCTTATTTTGGGGTGCTTACAATAAGGATCCTACTATATAGGGTACTATATTAGGGTCCCCTACTTTCGGGAACTCTCTCTATTTGGAGTCCGAAGCGCTTACAGCTTGCTGCCGGCTGCCTGGCAGTGACCCGTTTGCACCGAAGTGGAGCTTGCCCATGATGGCTTCGAACTTTCCCGATTATTGGCAGAGTCCTCGGATTTTTGTGCGTGGTTGGGTGAATCATTTGCTTATGTTCTATACACGTATGTATGCAAGCACGAAGTTCTTTCTGACTCAGGAACACTATCGCTCCTCCACCAAAACCTCAGACAATTGCAGTCAGCACTCCAGGCCGCGGACGAAAACAGAAGTTGCTGTAAGTTGGCGAGTCTTCCACTTGAACCTTCAGAGAAGATGCGAGGTTGACGCGTTCATAAGTTAAAGCGTCCGACCTTCTTTGCATCGTTGTCAGAAGTTCTGTTCCGTTGGTGTATGATTGGTTCGGGACATTCCAGATGCACTGCTTGGATAAGGAAGAATGCGAAGCTTACGCAACAGACGGGGGAAGACCCTCCTTAATTCCGGTTTGGCGGTGACATCTGACCGCCATGCTAAAGGCATTGTGCGCCCTGCACTCTCCTGCATCTCAGTTTACATTAAATCAATGTGTGTGCTGTTTCGCAGACGTCAGAGGCGGTGGAGGCGGACACAGGGCTTCGCTAAGCGAAGAGTGGGGAGAAGATGAGGCATGGATTCGCGGCCACGATTTCCTTACTCATTTTCGTCTCTGTGCTTGCAAAAGCATCGAAAGGTCGTTCCTCCAGGATACAACTGGCTTCAGCGCAAGGCAGGACTCGCATTGCATGATTGCTATAGCACCGGAAGTGTGGCGTGATGTAAGCTGTGCCAGAATTGCGTGATGCACACTGGCCAGACACGCGATGGACAGACAGTCTTCCCGTACTCATTGGCATCGCACAAAGCATTCTTCGAGTGGTCCGCTCAGTGTGATTCATGTGAGCGCTGCCCTAGAAACACAACAAGTGTGCAAATGAGTTTCCATGCGACCAGCTCCAGTTTGTGCCTGTCTTGAATATTCAGCTCGTTTCGGAGTAAGGGTTCAGCTTTAAATCTGTGAAACGGTTCCAGCTCTTCTCCCGTGTCATAGTCGATTTCTCAATGCTTGCGTCGCGGAGATGTCGTACATGCTGGCATCATGGTCTTCATGTTTCTGCTGCAAGCTGGCAGTGTTGGTACTGTTGCTGCTCTTGGTAAGTAGCCGTCGTCGTCATCGTCGCCGTGGTGGTGCTTGTGGTGATAGAAGTGGATGTCTAAGAAGAAGAAGAAGAATTCGAAGTAGGAGTGGGGTAGGAAGTAGTAGCAGTAGCAGTAGCAGTAGCAGTAGCACTAGCACTAGCACGAGCACTAGCAGCAGTAGTAGTAGTAGTAGTAGTAGTGGTGGTGGTAGTGGAAGTGGTAGTGGTAGTGGTAGTGGTAGTGGTAGTGGCAGTGGTAGTGGCAGTGGTAGTGGTAGTGGTAGTGGTAGTAGTAGCAGGAGGAGTAGCAGTAGTACTAGTACTAGTACTAGTACTAGTACTAGTAGTAGTAGTAGTAGTAGTAGTAGGCACACCCCCTACCAACTACACTTGCTCTTGGCCATGTTAAGACAACATCCA